>JBAGKK010527838.1:0-12762 GCA_037177015.1 Euceroptres primus
GGTACCCTCTCTCCTAAAAGTCGCATCTATCAGGTCGACTTCGACCGCTCGCCCTGAAAAATCTCACTTTTCAGAGTGAGCCCCCTTTCTTCGGCGCACGTCACATATATATTTATATAGTCACTTTCAAAAAATGAAATTATCACAAATATTTCTAAATATTTCGTGAAAATGTATTTTATTTTAGAGCAAGATAATCAGCTTTAAAAGCCAAGCTAACACGAAGATGGTTTTAGAGTTAAAAGATAACTTAGTGCCAAAAAAAGTCGTGTGATGAAAAGTTAAACTTAAAAGAAAAAGTCGAAGAAGCCTTTAATATGACAGTTGTATTAATGGAGAAACTTTGAAATATAAAAGAAGCTCCTATAAAAGTCACCAAGCTTTTGACAGCCGTCCCTCCAAATCATACATTAATAATATTGATGTATGTAAAATTATGTACCACATCGTTTATTACAACTATTAGAAATGTAAGAAAAAATTGAGAAACTTTTTTGAATTGACTTTTTCATATCCATGAACAATTCAAAATGATCCTATTTTTGGCAATATAGTTAAGGGATTCTTTTGCATCATTTTTTTCAATTTAATATTGCCCATAGAGACTTTTTTCGTTGGTTGCTGATGTACTAAAGAAAAATTAAAATGTCAACATTTTTTAAATATGTAAAAAAAATAACGCAAAATTTCAATTTTTTATTATTTTTCAAAATAAAAATGAAGTCTTTCGTCCCTCACAGGTTACCAAAGTTTTTTAAAATTATCTTAACTAAATATTTCGATTCTAGGCCATCATTTACTTGCAGGAAATATCTTCAAGTACATATTCTCCTCTCGACAAATTTCTAACAGAAACAGAGACAAATCTGTCCGAAAGCAATTCTTCTCTGCTTTTGAAATCTGCAGCTTTTAACATTAATAATTTCTCTGGAAAAATATCTTATCAGCTCTCAGAATCCGATTTGCAAAATTTGCCTTCGGTAAGCAATCTAAAAGTTTCGTCCATTTCTGACTTATCAAAAACTTATCTTATCGACAGGAATCTGATAACCAGAATTTACCTCCGAATTTAGAAGTTGCATCCGAATCAAAAACTTCTGAAGCAAGTTCATCAGAAATTGCTTCTGACCTTCCTCATCTTCTCCAGGAATCCAATAACCAAAATTTACATTCGAATTCTGAAGTCGAAAAAGAAAAATGATGGATGATGAGAGTCACGTACAAGGATCACAAGAAAAAAACGGTATACTTTAAAGATTTTAAAAGTGGATTAATTTACTACAATAGTTACCTTCATATCTTAAAAACTAAAAACTAGGGGTGTGCAAAAAACTCGAACCTCGAAGTTCGAATGAGTCGAGTCGAGCTTGTTATGTTTCGAGTTGAGTCGAGCTGAGCTCGATCCGGTTCGAGTTGAGTCGAGCCGAGTCGAGTTAGAGCTTTCCGAAAACCTCAAAATTTTTTAAGTACTCGAATGTCTTCCAGAACTTGAAACTTTCGAGTACTAGAACAGTTTCAAGCTGCTCAAAAGTTTCGAATAGCTCGAAACTTTCAGTTGTCCAAAATTTTCATTTTTTAATTTTGGCCACAAATTTGTAATCAAATTCTTTGTATTTTTAAAATTTTTGCGACATTCTGTAAGAAAAATTTCGTTTTTTCAATTTTGATCTTAAATTCGCTGTTAGCAACCTGAAATTTTCGAGAACTCGAAACTTTTGAGCAGCTCGTAATTCTTCGAGTAGCTCAAAACTGTTCGAGTACTCGAAATTTTCGAGTACTCAAAAGTTCGAGCATGCTCGAACTCGACTCGAAAAAAGTCAACTCGACTTGACTCAAAGTTTCACGCTTTTTGCACACCCTTACTAAAAACACTTCAAGTTTATTTTTAATATATTTGTATTTATAACAGAAGATAAGTTGTTTGCTAAAGCATAATTGTGAAAATTAAAAATCTGAAAACTTCTGAAAAGTAAAACATCTTTGTAATTTCTACATTCCCTCCTGCGCGGTTGAATTAGTAAAGAATAGTGATATTTATATCGATAAAGCGGAAAGAAAAATTCAACAAATTCAATAATCAAAGGCGACGAATGCCAAAACTCTAGCAAGGTCCATTCTGGTCAACCTGTTTACGGAAGAAGCTCTTCTCAAATGCACTCTTTCTGGAAAAGAAATAGATAAGAAACTGACACTCCTGCAGAGAAGAAAGGAGGTGGTTTGCTTATGCAAGCCGTAAAGGCATTACTTGGTAAATAGTTAAGTGGCTACACTGTTAGAAAAAATATTTGCTAATTATTATTATTTAATAAATTATAATTAAATGACATTAGACACATGTCACCCTCCATAAAGAAAGGGACCTAACGCACAAAAAATCGATTTTTAGTTTTTTTTTTTACAGAAATCGATAATTTTTGAGTTGTTTTTTCATAATAAAACAATTTTTTCTTCTATTTCTAAAATTCGAGTTTTTATTAAATTGCGAATATATCCTGCTATGCTCTTTGAATTTGAAACACGGGTAGATGACAATGGTCTTAAACAAACTTTAAGAGACAAGATTAATGAAACGAAAAATAAACACATCAAGTTTAGACTCTCAAAAGTCGATGTTTAATATTTTAATTTTTAATCTTAATTTCCTGAATAAACGTTATTTTCATGTTCAGTAAAAAGCTATTATTCTTTTCTGGATGTAAAGACTGGACTTATCTGGAAGAACATATGTTATCGCATTTGGTGCAATCATTTAATGTTGAGACCTAACAGTTGATGTCAAGACATCTCAGCTGTCGACTGAATAGACCTAAAATTCCTTCCACTAGGATTACTAGGTCATCTACATATCCTGGTGTGTAAAAAACTTCTTTATTAAGTTTATAAATCAGGTCATCTATTACAAGCGCCCACTGGGTGGAAGATAAAACTCCCTCTTGTGGGCATGCCCTTGTTACTCTTGCCTTCACCTCCTCGCCATAAAGTGAAGTATATATCATTCTGCTTCTTAACATGGACCGAATCCACCTATTCACGGTATTGCTGACTCCATGTTCCTTCGCATTATCATAAATATAGTCTATAGGGGTGTTACTAAATACACCCTTTATGTCCAAAAATGCAACTACCGCTATTTCACCTTTCCGCAGCGTCCTCTGGATGCGACTAGTGAATGCATGTAAACGCATCTATCGTATATTTTCTTCTTTGTGATGCAAACTGGTTATAATGAAGTGGTTTCTCCGGTAGGATTTCCTTATTCATATTCAGGTCGACTAGTTTTTCTGGTGTTTTCAACATAAATGATGTTAGGCTAATCGGTCTAAAGGATTCGGCTTCATAGCTTTGAATATGTAACTATTCGACCAGTACGCTTCCAGTGCTCACTCCCGGTTCTATTAATTGGTTCGCCTGAGGGATTTAGCTCAACGGCATCCCCCTCCGGCGATTGATCCAACGTCGATCCCGCGAAGTGGACTTCCATCAGGTGCCTTAATATCGAAAAGGGTGTCTCAGTCATATCTCCCGATGGTAAAATTAATGCCCTCAGCTGACATGACGAGTTACCTCTTAAGGTTCTCTGGAGTCGTACAGTGTCAGGTGTATTTTTTATGCCCTGACAATATCCTCTCCACGATTCATTTTTTGCAATTTGTATCTCGTTGTTGTACTTCGTGGTAGCAACCCTACACAAATCCCAAGCTTTAGTCTTTTTAGCCCTATTAAAAAGTCTTCGAGTATCCTTTTTAAGGACTTCAAGCCTACTATTCCACCAGAAAGCATCCCTGTCTACTTTCTTAACACGGTGTGGGCAATCATCTTCATACGCCCTACGCAAACTCTGATGGACAATGTCTACCGCAAAGTCTATCTGCTCAATGGACTCGATCCTTCACGGCACAGCTTCAATAGGTCCACTGAAGTTATCTCTATAAACATCCCAATTCGTTACTCTTGGGTTCCTGTACCTCTCAGGATCGCGTTCATCTGCTTTTAGAGAAAAACATATGTGCCTGTGATCAGACTAAGATGTTTCATGCGATACGTGCCAAGTTAAATCAATCACCTCTTGACATCTTACAGTCACAAAGATAGGAGTATTACCCCGATTTAAAAAGATTAAATTAGTTGTCATAAGGTAATCCAATAAAGATTCACCTCTGTTGTTGATGACCTTACTGCCCCATAGAGAATGATGCACATTTGCATCACATCCAATGAGTGATAGCCATCCTCTCACTTCACAGTGTTCCACCAGCCGTCTCCATTCCTCGTATGGTGGTTACTCTGGAGCTTCAAATGACAAGTACGCTGAGCAAATTACAAAAGGCTGACGTACACCTCCTATTTGGTGTCCAATTTTTATTGCTACCAAATCTCTGAAACAGAATCTTGGTAAACTAATAAATTCAATATCACCTCTGACATATATTGCTGTCCTAGGTGTCTCAACAGTCTTACAATATATGATAGATCCGTTATTCTGAGTGATGCCCTTAACGTCTGCCTTGTAGCACCAAGGTTCTTGTATAAGAGAAAAAGCCGATTGTTCCACTATTAAGAGTCTGCTTAGGATTGCAGACGCTGCTTTAGCGTGATGCAGCTCGATTTGAATAAAATCCAAATCCGATGAGTAGAGTTTCCTATTACTCATTCTTCTTCTCCTCCTCCTTTCTCTTCCGAGGACGTTCCCGGAGATTTGTCACTAGGTTTCCCTTTGCTGAGGATCTTAAAATTGACCCCCTTTAACCTATAATATGGTCTGCACTCAAGTTCTTTAAGAGCCTCGTCTGCAGCATCATTCACACAGAGAATTATCTGTGTTACATTCTTCTCCGCCTTAGAATCGATTACTTTCCATTTCTCCGTCTTTAAAGTCGGATTCTGGACCGCTAACCTCTTCAAGGCGGAAGCCGGTTCCACTAAGGTCCCGGGTATCCAGGTCATTACTTTGACCGATTTAGGGATATCTTTACTTTTAATTATCTTTATCCTGGCTCCCTCCCATGGATTAATATCCTTTGCGGCTTCAGCGAGCCACGTCCTGGACACTTCATCTGAGCAAACAACGATGAAGGAATTGTTCTTGAAGCGGAAACCTTCAAACCTAGGAATCACGTGTCCTGGTTGGATCCCGTCGATTCTTCTTTCAAGTGCCGCCTCAATTGCTTTGGCCTGGTCAGCGCTGAATTTGATTTTAAGAAGTCCCTCAACGACGATGGCCATCTTCAGATGACTCTGAAGGGTCTCTCTATAGGAGACTTCAGGGTCCTTGATCCGCACCTTCTTCATATCTCTGACTTCTTTCGAAGTGCTGCCATCCGAACGGGCCCTCTTAGGAGTACCCATTTGGTCACTGCATCCTCCAACTTTTTCTGGAGGCGTTTATGCCTTTTCCTGGCTGCACCTGAAGACTTAGTCCTTTGTGGTTTAGTCATCAAGGACGGACCCCCAGCGTTGGCATCGCTTGCAGGTTCATTAAAGTCATTGCTTCCCGCCTCGCCAGAAGATCCACCCGGGACATCCTTCCCACTTTGTCTTTCCGGAATGTGCAACTGAGCTCCTTCGGAAGTATCCATCCTCTCAGGTGAGGACGTCTTATCCAAGGGGGTCAATGAAGACTCCCCTCCTTCAATTGTTTTTTTGTTTTTTGAATCATCCATATTGATCCCACGAGTAGCTAGGGAACTAATTGTCCGCGCCACTACATTGTTCCGCTTGTAGTGGTAAGGAATGCTTGCTCTGGGAGGTTGCTCGTTATCCCAGGACACCGTTCGCGATACCATATCCCGGTACCATTCATCTTTCGGCAAGGTGGTTAACACCAAACACTAACCAAAAACTAGATTCTCTAAGCGGGTTTCACCGCTCCAGTGTCCAGGTCGTCACTACCCGCGGGAGTTCTAGGCCTCTCCACCGCGGCCAGGTCCGAACTCAAATTCTGCTTGGGTAAGGAAAATTAATTCCCATTCACAAGGAGTAGATGCGTTCACGCGACCCATAAAGGAGGGAAACAAAGTTTAAAAATAAGGTAAAAATATTCCTGCAACAAAATGATAGTTTCTTTGATATATCTACTTGCAAGTGCCAAGATGGTTGTAGATGTGAAGACAAAATGTCTAAAGGTGTCAGAGCTTTTCTTCTGGATCAGAGATCTTGCAGGACGATGAAATTAACAGTTGATTATACACCTCCTAATATTACAAAAAATAATGAGGGAAAACTGAAACGTGTAAATGAAAAGGTAAGAGATGAAGATGAAAAAGTTAATGTTAAGCGACAGAGAAAAGAAAACGCCGATATAATAAAAGTTATAGAAAACGAGAATTCGACTGAAGAAGAAGAGGAAGATAATGATGCTGAAGAACGGCTCCGACCTCGAAGCAAATTACCAACTGGGAAAACAAGGATAAACTGCTCGACTTTTTCGCAACTTTGTCACAGATATACTATTGGAGATAGATGTGCTTCTGCAATCCTATATGACGTAAGTAAACACGTTCCTGAAGTGGCAGGATTGGTTTTTCACATAAGCAAAATATCTTGCGAAAGGAGAAAGGCTCATAGAAAATTACAGAAAGTACAACTCTCATCAGCATCAGGAATTAAAGCTCTTTACTTCGATGGAAAAAAGGATTTGACAAAAGTATTGGAAGAAATGAAAGACAGACGAACTCGTCAAATAATGGAACGACAAGAGCACACATCTCTTATTTCACTGCGCCATAATGTTCACACTCCTGATGCAAGATTTTCACGACGAAATTTCAGGGTACCACTTAATTAGTGCGAAAAATTCATTCAATACCTTACTTCGACGAGAAATATTTCGTTCGCATACCTGGAGCAAAGATTTCATATCTGGATTTGAAGGTATCGCTTAATTAGCCTGAAAAATTCGTCTGAAACCTAACTTCCTCGAGGAAGATGTTGCTCTACATCTGGACTTCGAAATCCCGTTTACTTATTCCAGAAAATTCATCTAAAACCTAACTTCCCGGAGGAATGTTTCGTTTGCGTACCTGGTACAAGGATTTCACATCTGGATTTCAAAGTATCGCTTAAGTAGTCCGAAAAATTTGTCTAAGATCTAACTTCCTCGAGAAAAATGTTATTCGGACCCCTGGTGCCATAGTTTCACATCTGGACTTCGAGATCCCGTTTACATAGTCTGGAAAATTCATCTAAAACCTAACTTTACCGAGGAATATTTTGTTCGCATACCTGATGCAAGGATTTCACATGAGGATTTCAAGGTATCGCTTAATTAGTCTGAAAAATTCGTCTGAAACCTAACTTCCTTGAGGAAAATGTTATTCGGACACCTGGTGCTAGTGTTTCATATCGCGACTTCAAGATACCGCTTACTTAGTCCGAAAAATACGTCTAAAACCTAACTTCATGGAGGATCATGATAATCGCATACCTGACCTGGCGCAAGGATTTAATGTCGGATCTTCAAGGTATCGTCCGGAGAACGACATACAATAACGCGAAGCAAAACTTAGTCAAGGGATATGTATTTTGCAGTATAAAATTAGTTTGTAGGAAATTTTATAGAATTTCAGTATGGAATTTATATGTGGAATTTTTATATGGAATTTTCGTAGAACGCTTTCCGTAGAATTTTTCCACGTGGCAGTTTACACATATTAGTATGTATTATACATATGGGGCATTATTTCTGTATTTCAAGGTATCGCTTGATTAGTCCGGAAAATTCTTTTATAACCCAACTTCCTTTAGGAAGATGTTGTTCGGACACCTGGTGCAAGGGTCTCACATCGGGACTTCAAGGTACTGCGTACTTAGTCAGAAAAATTCGTCTGAAACCTAACTTCCTGAACGAGCATGATGATTGCATACCTGACCTTCAATTTTTCAACATATTTTTGAGTTTTTTCCAAGTGCGACCTCTAATTTTCTTTCCAAAGTTATGTTTAAAAAAAAGTTAGACATTTCTTGCGCGCTGATTCTGCATCGCAGTGCAGTTAGGCGCGACGATCGCGTCGTATCATATATTGGGTACTTCTATAAATACAAATACATATTTATTTGTAAAACTGTTATTTTTGACTTGTATGAAATTTAAAATTAAATTAAATTCAGAATTCGGGGTGATTTTTTGTGCGAGTCCTCTTGCCTCTCACATCAACAATTGAGTCAAGTAATTTGCTTATTAAACTGCATGTGTATTTCTCTTTCTTCTTTGCCTCACAGTTTTTTTTCTGGAAAACATTATATACTGAAGGTGATGAATATTTTGTCAAAATCACTGTTAATTCAGTAGGGGAAACGAAAGACTGATATTTTTGTATTACAGGTACAGTGTCTGCTGATGCGAATCTACTTTTGAGTTCTTCAGCAGTGATGCCGTGATTTTCTTTGGAACTAAAGAATACTGAAGTTTCAACTAAATTTTTCTTCGCCCATTGATACAGGGCATCAGCAGTCAAAATCGAATTTCTAGATGACGCCTGTAGGCTAGCACGCACTGCGGGTCTTTTTAAATTTCTCCCAATACCATCACAAGGGCCTTTTTCATGCGTCGTTGCGTGGAAGTGCCACTCGGCTGGAATACCAACATCCATTTTTTGAAATTCGTACACAGCATTTATTTCATGACTCAAACAATCTGATAATATGAAAAGACTGGGGTGCTTTAGATTGTTGTCCTCATAATAAATTACCACAATCAAAATGGTAGCTTGATCGTTGTTTCAGTGAAATGACTAAGCTGCATTCTGGGCTACAAAGGCATAGTTTTCAGCGAAATCACAAAGGATAAGAAATTCTCTTTCTTCCGATTCGTCCTTAAGGTGCGTAACGTACTTCTGTCAGTTTGTTGCCAAGTCTGGAATTCTATTTTGTATTGATCAACGAGAACTGATGATATGAAATCCTTAAGTGCACTTGTTCCAGGACACGCTGTGCATTTATTCAGGTAGCATTCTGAAGTTGGAACGCTACACACAATCTTGTTTATAGCATCATGATAAGTCTTCAAGGGAGACAAATTTTCTCAGGTTGGTTTTTTTTAAGTCTACAGCATCTAGCATTAGATTGACGTTTTCGTGATGGACACAAACAGTATGCGTGTCACTGTCTCCAGTGAGTATGCAATTTCGGGATCTAAGCTGAGAGAATTTTGATAAGCTAATTTGCCTCAAAATTTGCATGTAATTTAGAAAGATTTCACAGAATTAATTTTTCTTGAACGTCCTCGCGGGAGCCTTCATATTTTCTTACGGAAACGAAATCTTTCATGCCAGGCATCATACGACTATTCTCATCATTAAGGTAAAATACTCCGACCAAATTTTCAATTTCGGAGTCTAAAATTTTACCTTTTTTTAAATTAGGACAAGTTAAAATTCCATACTCAGCTACCAATTTCGTAGCTTTACTAGTTTGACGTTCAGAAGTGCCAAATTCTTTAGCCAATCTTCTGCGGCTCCAAGATTTTGGAGCAAGAGTTAAAAGTAACATTTTTTTCGAATTACTTGCAGATTTTTTAAATTTTTCTTTTAGTTAGTTTAAAAGCTGCATACTGGTGTCATGGTTTTCATCAGCACAATCTGTTTTCGATCCTTCGAACTTGGATGTTGAAGGATCGGAAAACATCTCGTCACTTATAAGATCATCTATTACAGACAATCTGTGATCAGCCGTAAAATTTTCCCCATTCATTGAATTCTTATCATTTACTGCGAAAAATCTATCCTTTTCCATTAAAATATCATTCGTTGATCACTGGAACATCTTCAATTGTTGGATCAGTTTGAGAATATAAAGAGGATAGCAATACAAATTGAGACATTTCTTTTCTGCAATTTACACGCAGTTTCGCATCGACTGGTAAAATGAGATACTTTTTTTGAAGAGCTGCAGAAATTGTTCTTAGACTGCACGGATCACGCTTGTGATTATCCTAAGAAAAAGGATTGTAACAACGGCGATCCAAGCTGGTTCTTCTTGGCATGATTAAAAATTAAGCAAAAAAAAAAGCGAAGTTCCAGCACTAAGTAAGAAAGTGAATCCAACCACTGAAGGTTGGGAAGTGTCCCAAATATAGTAAGCCGTATTCGTATTAAAAATTGATAATTGTTGTTACTATTATTACATATGGATTTATGTCGGTAACAGGAATCTTGGAGTAGAACCGGCTCGGCCCTGCCCTTCTACTTCTAAGCCCATAATTTATATTGGAGTTATATTATTTATATTTTAAATAATAAGGAAAATAAATTAGAATAAATAATAACAATAAATACAATAAAATACAATCCTGTGGTATAAAATAATTGAAATAAGCTAAAGCTAAATCGCACAAAAGCAATTTCTGACCAAAAATAATTGGCACTTATATTACCTGACCATGACTTTTGTTGCGAGAAAGACATCCAAGACATTCATCTAGTGGTCTAATGTGTATTAATTTTTTCGGCGGGTTTTTTCAAATTCTTTCTGAAGTCTTAAAAATGAAGTATTAACATAAATGTGAACTTTACTTCTCCAATAAATAATTAAAATTATTATTCGTCAAATAATTTATAACCATCCCTTTATTCTGACAACCCGTCGTACTAAAGACGTTCTCTTGGGGGAATTAAAAGAGGTTCACTAGTATAATAATTTCGCGGACTTTCAAGAAAATCGGATACAAATTTGTAGGCGGGTACACTTGGTGAATTTTGACCCATATGTATTGTGCAGTACAAAATTAGTTTGTAGAAAATTTTATAGAATTTCCGTATGGAATTCCTATGTGGAATTTCTACATGGAATTTCCATAGAACGCTTTCCGGAGAATTTTTCCACGTGGGGCTTAGAAGTAGAAGGGCAGGGCCGAGCCGGTTATACTCCAAGATTCCTGTTACCGACATTTACCGACTCTCGAGAAGCTTCAATGGTTCGTGTCCGTGCTAAGTTCTAGAATGTTCTCAAAGGTGTGACGTCATCGCGAGAATATTCTGAAGGTTAAGTTGGCGTAAATAAGGTGAAATTCCATTATATTTTGCGTTAACAACTTCAAGGTTATTTATGATTTTAATGACGCAATAAATTTTTACGTTGCAAAACGTTTTATTCTAGACGTGCCAATTATAATGAACAGTCTTCTAGAACTTTATTGCATCATATAATGCAATACTGTAGGGCGCGTCTGGATATAAATTCCTGTTACCGACATGGTTCCTTTCCATGCTAAAACGTGATTCGTATCCGTGCTAAGTTCTAGAATTGCGAGAACATGAACAAGTGTAGGGCGATTCTAGCAGAGGATAAAGATAAAGTTTTGAAATTTAAAAATCATAGATACAAAGAGAGTGTTCCATTTGTGGTATACGCTGATATTGAATGTTTGTTGGAGCCAGTTGCAAGTCAACAAATAGATAATGCGGCTTATCAAAAGCATATGCCGACAAGTGTTGCGTTTTACACACATTGCAGCTTTGATGTGTCACATTCTGAATTTAAACTGTATAGAGTGGTTCGTGAAAGAGTTAAAAACCCTAGCATAAAAAATAGACTATTGTATAAAAAATCCTGTACCAATGTAACCATTGACACCAAAGCAAAAAGAAGGTTTTAGAAATGCAAAAGTATGCCACATCTGTAAAAAAGGTTTTGTCAAAGATGATGTAAAACATCGCGATCATAATCATTTTACAGGTAAACATCGTGGAGTAGCTCACCAAAGTTGTAATATAAATTATATAGATTCGAACATAATTCCTGTAGTTTTCCACAATTTATCCGGCTACGACTCTCACTTTTTTATTAAAGCCTTAGCAATCAGTTTTGATCGGCCGATCAAACTATTACCTATAAACAAAGAAAAGTACATTTATTTTACAAAAGAAGTAGACAATGCCAATGTAAATTTCAAATTTATTGTTTCTTTCCTTTTTACGCCAAGCTGTATTGAAAAGTTGGTTTCATATCTAAATAATAATGAAAAAACAAATACAAGAAATTTTCGCGAAAATGACACTGAATTTAATTTGTTAACAAGAAAAGGTGCGCTCCCATATGATTACATCAGCTCTTGGCAGAAATTTTAAGAGAAAAGTTTGCCTCCAAAAGAGGCATTCTATTCTCAATTAAACGATTCTAGTATTTCGGATGAAGACTACCAACACTCGAGTAAAATGTGGGAAACATTTAGCTTGCAAATATTTGGGTCAATATTCTGATTTGTAGCCTAAAACTGACGTTTTACTCTTAGCAAATATTTTTGAAAATTTTGGAACAACTTGTTTTTCAACATATAAATTAGATCCCTTGCATTATTACACAGCACCGGGACTTGCTTTTGTTGCAATACTGAAATATACCGGAATTGAACTCCATTTACTAAGTGATGTAGAAATGTTACTGTTTATTGAAAAGGCAAACTAAAGCAAATTAAAGCAAACAATAGATTTATGAGGACAGATTTTAATCCATTCGATCCAGAGACAGACATTTTTTATTTTGACATAAGCAATCAATATGATACAGTGAATATTTGCCATATGAAGATTTCGAATGGTTTAAAAATTTCAATGACGAACCAGAATTTTTTAATATTCCGGATGATTCACCCGAAGGTTATTGTTGCATCGTGTACGCTCGATTTTCACAGGTTTTTTCTTGGAGACAAAAAATGCGTGCGTGGTTTCACAAACGATATATTTGCCATACTGACTTTACAGAGTGAGTAATAGTTTAACAAGCAGATGGCGCAGTTTGCAGTATCCTGTATTTAAATTTAAACTCAAA
>JBAGKK010527849.1:0-31762 GCA_037177015.1 Euceroptres primus
GGGTAGAAAAAGATAAAAAAGTTTCAGCCAAATCGAAAGGGGTCGGGGGCGAAAGTGGTCGATTTGGGACGGAATGCCCCATATATATATATATATATATATATATATATATATATAATTAATAAATTAAACGGTTGTAAAATAGATATTTTAGTTACCTCTAGCTGGTGCCCTCGATTGACCATATTGTGGGTCCGCAAGAGCTAAAAGAAGAGATAGTATAATATTTTTAAATATCAATAATTGTCATTAAAAAATGAATAAATAGTTTATAACTAGAAATTACTTTTTGTTTTTAGGAGGCAAATCATTTTTCATCATTGTACGAGTAAAAACTGATTTATCTTTAGGAACAAGCGGATGTTTGCGACATACCCTCTTCGGATAACATCTCAAATCACAGATCGTGGACACTTTTCATCCTTTCACAACAATAGCATTTTCACATAATATTTTGAATATTTTTTTATCGTTTTTTCAAACCTCGATTAGTTAATTCTAATTATTCATTAAATATTAATGTATCAAGTGATAAGTGTTTGTCGTCAGAAAAACTCTAATAAAACTCTAAATACTAATGTTTTTTTAAAAATACATTTTAAATAGGCCGAAGATTTACAAGCGGGTTTGATTATCATATTTATCAGTTGAAATATAGATTTAGATTATCAACATTTTTAATTATGAATTTAGAATCATGTAACTATTATAACCGTCGTTAATCTTCTTTTTGTCTTTTATAACATCCATTTCTCCGTATTTTCGGGAGTTTAACATTTTTAGGATCTCGCTTTGGTCGACGGAAGATGAGGTCGGGAGGTCGTAGAAATATCTAATCGGTATGGATAAAGGCTCTTCTTGTCGCGAGGGAAGAGTACAA
Organism: Euceroptres primus; assembly: GCA_037177015.1. Classification (NCBI taxonomy): domain Eukaryota; kingdom Metazoa; phylum Arthropoda; class Insecta; order Hymenoptera; family Figitidae; genus Euceroptres; species Euceroptres primus. The sequence continues at coordinate 881 of JBAGKK010527849.1, forward strand.
AAAGTAGGCTACATCCGTGGATTCCTCGCCCTGCGATCGTTTGATTATGAATTTGATTCCACAATTTTTTTAAAATTGATAGAGATTTGAAAATTAATTAATTGAAAATGCTCTCTCGTATGATGAGAATGCATTTATGTGTATAAATATATGTATGAGTGTATAAAGATAGAGATTTGACAGTTATCTGTCCCTTTCAATGAAGGTTTGTAATTTTAACTTGAAAGAAAAGTTTATGCTTAACATTTATAAGGCTGATTCAACTAATTTAGATTACTTCTTCTCCCAGATAATTTTTTCTTTGAATTACTACATTGAAAACCTTCATTGAGAACTAATATCTATCACATGAAAAGTTTCATATGACCGAACGTGATTTGATAATTGTTATCCGTGACGTAATAATTTCTTACATTAGTCTGAGTCTAAAAATCCGGGATACCGTAGAATGACTTAACTTCGGACACTGACCCAAACTTCGAACACCCATTTTTCTTTGTTTCCAGATATTGAATGGTACAAAAGTAACAAAAATTAAAAGCCTGACATCATGTAAAAAGTTAGATCTGTATTAAAAAATTAGTGTAAATCCAAGAAAAATAGGTGTCCGAAGTTAGGGCTAGTGTCCGAAGTTAGGTGATTCTACGGTATTTGTCAAAGTGTTAATTCTATTGTGGGTAAATTAAATTTTTTCATCTTAAATTAATAAAACAGACTTCATGAATCATGATTCAGTATGATTATGTTATAAAGTTTTTTAATAATTGATGAGTATTCAATACAGGAAAATAACTTGTAATTAAGTAGTTCTATTTTTAAAACTATTTAAAAATAGTTTCTCTCTCAGTGAATATTGATATTCTGTTCTAAATTTTTTTCGATGAATTATTTAAATTTCCTGTTCTTTAATTTAGCAGATTTCATTCCAACCTTATTGTTGATTTAGTTTCTTAAAAATAGATAAACTTTTTAAAATTAAAGTATATTTCGTTAGTTTTTACTGAGAGAAAATACTTGAAATTTTTTAATCAGGTGATTCATTGGATCAAGGACATTTTTTCGGTACACTTTCTCCAGACAAGACACTTACCTGGGAAGAAAATAGTGATGAGGAAAAAAATGTTTGCTGCAAAAAGGCAGCTCCGAACCCCAACCATTGTGAACTGGTTCCGAGTTCTAGGGTGTTGGTTCCGTCGGAAAATGGCTACCACGTCATCCTCATTTATCTATTTCAACGAAGAAAATTACTTTTAATATAAAGTGTAGGTTTAAATTTTTTTTTACCTAAAATGATTTTTTATATTCTTCTAAAAGTTTTTTGACTTTTATTTACTATCTTTCTCTTTTTTCATTTCATAGTTAAACACTCAAATAAAAGTGTGGTTAAAATAACCAGAATTCTCGTTAAAATATTCCGTTATTTTTCTGTTTAAAGTAACCAGAATTCTGCTTGTTTTAAACCGAATATTTGGTTACTTTAACCAGAATTCTGGTTGTTCTAAACCGAATATTTGATTACTTTAACCAGAATTCTGGATGTTTTAAACCGAATATTTAATTACTTTAACCAGAATTCTGGTTGTTTTAAACCGAATATCTGGTTACTTTAACCAGAGAAAATATATAACCAGAATAATAATAATAATAATAATAATATTTAACCAGAATTTTGGTGACATTTTTTTGAGTGAAATTAGACCTATTGCAACATCTTACGGTAAGATCTGTTCTTCAGATTTGAAAAATTTCAAAGCTATGATAATGGCTAATAATTGGTATATTTACAATTTATATATTTACAATATTTACCCAATTGTTAATATGCTTATTATATATACATTATTATTACATTACATTATATATTACATACATTACATACATTATTAATTACATACATTATATATTACATTATTATATACATGTAATATAAACTGCATCTTCAATAGTGTTTATATTATTTTCTTATTCTTACTGAGAGACGTTTTAGATAAAGAGTTTTTTTTATATCATATCAACATTACCAAAATTTGTGAATATAAAAATTACCACAATATTGTAAAACGTGCTCCAAAAATTGTTTAAAGAAAAGAAATAAATGACACCCAAGTACTAGTATATATTTTATATATAAATGAGCTGTAAATATACAATTTATTTGGAAATAAAAAACCGTAAATTGTACTAATTGCAGTTAAGCAGATCAGAATCAGTCACATTAATCACAATCAGCAACGTTGAATACTTTGAAATGATGACGTAGCTTTTTTTATTATTTTTTTTATTTCATTTTTATTGCATATTTTATTAATTATAAAAAATCATTTTCTTTAGCTTTAAAGGATGAATCCCCAAACAATTTTTTCACAGTTACTCTATTCTCTTCTATCATAGGATCAAATCCAAACTTACTCCATTTGAAAAAAAATATATTTAATTTTATTGATTATGTTCAACTTATTATGAATAGGAATATTAGATATTCTGAACACACTTTATAGTCTTTAGTTTTTTAAAATAAAATTATATACTTTCCTTGTTGATCTACGTATATGAAATATGATGACAATTGAAGACAACAGTTATTTTTATATCATTTTTTGGAACACTTCCTGCAATTGTCTGTTGTACTTTTCGAATTTTAAAGTTAAACAAAATCAGGCCAGACGAGAGGGGGGGATAACGGGGAGATTCTCCCCGGGCCTGGAGTTTTCGAGGGGGCCCGGATTTTCCGGAACTGTGAGAAAATAAATTTTTAAAAAATAAAATTATTGCATCAGCCTGAATTTTAAATTTTCAAAATTACGTCTAGGGGCCCGTCATTCCCACCCCCGGGCCCGGTTTTTCTCTCTACGGGCCTGAACAAAATAGTAATAATAAGGTAATAAAATCATATATTTATGGTTGATTTACGAATTAAATGTGATGACAATTGAAGTGGATTTAACAGTCACTTTTATACTTAATTTCTTTGGAGTACGCCTTGCAATTATCTGTGGTACTTTCTATATTTAGAATTTTTACTAATGTAGAATTGATATGAAGTGTTTACTAAAATTGATAATTAATGCATTCATACGTAAAAAATGATAAATATTTCGATTACTAATTTCAATGTTCAGTGTTTTGAATTAAACTTCATACACAAAAGTAACTGAAAATCCATTCACTTTTGATAGAAAATTCACATTTACACATGCAACAACCGTATCTTAATTTTCAATTAGAGATTTAATATAAGTAAATGAATTTTCAATTACAAGTCAATAATGCATTTTCCACAAAAGCTCTCGAATTTCCAGGAAAGAACTTGAATTTTCAATAAAAATGGATGAATGTTCAACTAACTATGAATGAATTTTCAATTACTTTTATGAGTTTAAAATTCAAGCATCTGCAAATTGAAACTTCAGTTACTTCTGGAATAATTGAATTTCTAAGAAATTTCTAATTTCTCATAAGAAAATATATTCTGTAAAGGCTTAATCCAGAATTATTGTCCCAAGAAACTCAATTTTGACTCTTTTCGACCTCCTTTTGCATACAACACGTAAAGCGTAGCATTCATTTCTCGCAGTAGAATATCTGCCTGGAATTGCATTGCAATGCATTTTTTTCTCAGAAAACACAGTAATATCACGTTCACTAAACTGAACTCAAGAAGCACCACAGTCTTCGGATTTATGGTAACTTTTTTTCACGTACACACCTAAAATTTCCCAGTCTGCCTTCAAATGTCACTAGTTCACACACGAGGTTCTTGCCTGACAAAAAGCCTTATAGGTTTACTTTCGGAGTAGTGCCAAGAGCCTTTCTGTCTCGTAATTTCTCTCTCTTTTCATCTCTCTCTCCTTTCTTTCTCCGTCTTTTTTTCTCTCTCTCTCTCTCTTTCTCTCCCACTCTCGCTCTCTTCCTCTCATTTCTTCCCGAGTACCTATAAAGCGTATACTGCTTATACCTATTCGGGTAGTCGGTACCTGGTATGTAAGAGATGTTGGGTCCGTTCTCAGTGGGACGGGCCCCGTTGGTCCAGCAGCCTCCCTTCCTTACTCCGCAAGAATTTCCCACAAGGAAAAGAGATAGGAAATGGAAATTTTAGGGTAAAACGGTGCACAGAAAACACAGAAAAAAAATTAGTAATTTAAAGAGCAAGAGAAAAGAGCGCCGCCAGAATGCTGGACGCGCTGACGCGTCTCTTGCTGTGCCTTTAAAACGGCGGCTCTATGTACTCAAGAGTCTGTAGCACTCGGCACTGCCGGCGAGCGAATGCGGGGGTTCAGGGGACCGGGAATGGGTGGGAGGGATTAAATCTCAGGACGGCAACTTGCTGGTGTGCTGGTAAGATTGCACTTGGGTCGGGAATATTGCTGCGAATGCCTATCGCATTCCCATAGGGAGGCAAAAATTCCGGGAAACTTTACTTTTCTGAGTACTCTTTTGTATGCACTTGCACGCTTTTTTCCAACCTTTGATGTTTTTTTCCCTTTTTTCTGCCTTTGGCAGCTTGGTAGCATAATTGAAAGTTTATGGAAGAGAAATTCAAGTACTGACGGGGAATATATTTTTGCGGCAAAATGAATTTTCACGGCGAAAAAAAAATTCTGTTGAATTAACAGAAGTCATCTGTTGAAATACACTAACCGGTCAGCATTGTGGGACCACCTGTTTTTCAATGATTTCTTAAAGTCCCTTTAATTTTAATTTTATGATAGATAAGAATTTCGTGCAACCAAATCCGGACAATTTTGTAACATACAATTTGAGAGGACTATTATCAAACGGAGACAAATAAACTGTTGAATTAACAGAAGTCATCTGTTGATAGGGACAGCAGATTTTTTCTGTTATATTTACAAAAATTTCTGTTAAACTAACAGATGATTAATAAATTTAACAGATATATCGGTAGAATTAACAGAAATTTCTGTTAAACTAACAGATGGTTAACAAATTTAACAGATATATCGGTAGAATTAACAGAAATGTCTGTTAGGTTAATGGCATTCTAATTTTTCTTAAAAATGTTAACCAAACAGACATTTCTGTTAATTTTACAGAAATGGCTGTTAAATTTACTATAACCACATCTGTAAGTTTAACCCTGAATCTACACATATTTGAGATCTCGAGTCTACACTGGGGTTCAGTGGACCCCATAAAGTTTAAGATGTGTTCTACGCCTCACAAAAATATTTTTATAATACAGATCATAGTGCCAGATCATATTTCATCAGTGATGATCATAATCTTTTCTTGGGCATATTTAGAGTACCCTAGGAAAAAAAATTTGGCACATTTAGAGTACTCTATAAAAAAATTTTATATAGTTTGTAAACAATTTTTTGTAAAAAGAGTCCAAAGAAAAAAGCGTAAAATTACAGAAATAGAGTTTTATTTTTAATTTCTTTTGTTTTTACTATAAAAAAAATTTCTCCTAGTGTTTTGAAGTTGATGTATTGGAGAATTGGAAAAAAATATGCCGGCTTAAGGGGGTGTGATACTTTATGATGTCACGAATTACCGACAAAGTATAAAAAACATTCGGCAATCCCATTTTAAAACAAACAAAGATATCAAGTTGAGACTTAAGAGAATGATAGGAAATATGAATGGACACATATGTTATGTGTCATTTTTTCAAAATTTTAAAAACAAAATTTTTTCAAAATAATTTTTTTTCAAAACTGTGAAAAAATGACACATAACAGATGTGTTTAAAACAAATAAAATAAAAAAGCGCGTTGTACTTTTGAATTTTCTAATTTTTCATCCCTCCGAATAATTCAACTTTTTGAAAGGTATTAAGGGCCTGTGATACGTTGTGAAGTCACAAATTACCGGCGGGGTATAGAAAATTTCGGCAATCCTATTTATAAACAAACAAAGATATCAAGTTGAGACTTAAGAGAATGATAGGAAATATGAATGGACACATATGTTATGTGTCATTTTTTCAAAATTTTAAAAACAAAATTTTTTCAAAACTGTGAAAAAATGACACATAACAGATGTGCCCTATCATATTTTCTATCATTCTCTTAGGTTTCAACTTGATATCTTTGTTTGTTTATAAATAGGATTGCCAAAATTTTCTATACCCCGTCGGTAATTTGTGACTTCACAACGTATTACAGGCCCTTAATACCTTTCAAAAAGTTGAATTATTCGGAGGGATGAAAAATTAGAAAATTCAAAAGTACAACGCGCTTTTTATTTTATTTGTTTTAAACATATAAATTTATAAATAAACTATTGCAACATATTAAAAAGGTAAAAAGGAATGCTCTACAATGTTTTTCTTACAGTTTTGAATTTATTAAAATTATTTATCTGCATACGCAGTGAGTGCAGAGACCCGACCGGTAAGAATACGAATTTTTGATGCAGTACTATTTTTTAAATACATCAAAAATAATATTTTATTGAAGATTTCTTTTTTACACATAATTTTGTACTAAAAGAAACCAAAAATAATTAAAAAGAAAAAAACTTACTATACGAAAAAGTTACATTGCGTCCACACTGGGGTCCAGTGGACCCCACTCACAATTCGCGTTTATCTTTTTCCGGTTCCGGAGACGACGGCAACCACCTGGACCCGTTCCCAGATACTTAAATAAAATTTACATTGGGTCGAGAGATCGATATCTACCTTTACCTAAAAGGGACAGTCAAATAAAAAAGTGCTGGAGTCTAATGGACCCCAGTGTGGACTACTAGGGTTAAATGAAGGGTGGCAGTACAGAACTAGATAACCAACAAAATGTGAATTTTTCAGGGGAGCGAAAAAGCATTCTGTAAAATCAAAATCACCATTTAAAGATAAAACAAAAGTCCACTCCAGAGCTGAAGTGTTTCTGACTTGAAGGTAAAAAAAAGTTTAATCAGAAAAAGTTATCCGATTAAAAATCGAATTTTCAATTGTTTACAAAAATAAATGCTTGCTCCCGAGATATAGAGACGCTGAATGAGAATAAAAAATGTTTGATTAAAGAAAATGATTCTGTTCCGAGAAAATTAAGATTCAGTGTGGCGGTATCGCACTGTGACAAACAATTTCTGGCTGAAAGTCTCATAAAAAAAGAAAATTATATCTTTTTTATGAATAAACTTTAATAATTTCAAGATATCAATTTCTTTAATTAATATCAATTTTTTTTAAATTACATTTTTGGAAAATTCAATTTTTCAATTTTTTAACTGAACAACAAATTTTTAAATTAATTTCTAACTGTAAAACCTTTTTTAGAATGCATTTATGTTTGTCAAATTTTCTCATATTTTTAAAATTAAAACTTTAAAAGTTATTTTCAAAAAAATATTCAGTAACCTGATGTACCATATTTGGTACAATGGACACCAAAAGGGTTAAAAATGAGATTTCGCAGAAATACTTGTAGCACATGTATTTGATTTGTTAAGAATTTTGTATTCAAAAAACCCATTTTCGACAAAAATGTTGGTTATCTAGTTTTGTACTGCCACCATTCAAATTTGCCTGAATTCTGAATCTTCAAATGAACGAAATTTTTTATTTGATTTCATTTTCATTTCAACTTTGTTATAAAATATTGGTTTATTAATAAAGAAACTAATGTAATAATAAAAAGCTCTTGCTGATTCTCTTTAGTTTGTATACTAAAGTTGGAACAATATTTCAAGATAAATTTGAGTTAACAAAAAAAATTTTGTTCATTTGAACATTCAAAACTTCAGCTACAGAAATTTAAATTTAATACTTTACAAATCAACAGAAATATTTCAGGTACAGAAATTTAAATTTACAAATTAAAATTGTGTTCATTTGAACGTTCAAAACTTCAGCTACAGAAATTTAAATTTAACATTTTACAAATTAACAGAAATAATTCAGGTACAGAAATTTAAATTTAACTTTTTACAAATTAACAGAAATTTCTATAAATATAAGAGAAAAAATCTGTTGTCCCTATTTCAACAGATGACTTCTGTTAATTCTATAGACTTTTTGAAATGTAAAAAATTCACTACTGAATCTGGTGATTAAATATTTCATAATAAAAAAGAATACTTAAAATTGTTACATCTAAAAATAGTTGGGATTAAATGCAGTAAAATTTGTTTTAATTTAAGCAATATTGGTCTAGGTTTAATACCACGTTACCTGAATTTCAGAATTTAGCCTTAAATTCAGACAAATTTTACTGAATTTAATCCAAACCATTTTAAGGTGTAACAATTTTAAGTATTCTTTTTTCCTATGTTGTGTACTCATATTTATTTTTTAAACTCTAAAATTTTGAAACTTAAAAGTGATTTGGAGAGAATCATGCATAAATAATTATAATTAATTTGTTGAAACATCAGATTTTTTTAAAGAGTAGATTTTTAAATAATAATAATAAATGCGAAAACAAATTAGAAAACTTAATAATGCTTCAGATTCGTTCTAACGAATTAAATTTAAATTTACATAAAAGTTTCAATAACTCTGAGATTGATCGATGGTTAATAAATTTAACTGATGTGCACATACTGGATCCTGTCGGAAATATTATCAGATTGGTTAAAGATTTCAGTAGTAATATGTTAAAGGGTAAATCTGAACAAATGTTTGAATTGGTTAAAGATGTCAAAAATTAAAAAAAATGTGACAAATCATGAAGGTATGGAACTTTTGGGTTCTGTACTGTCATTCTCAAATAAGGTAGACTTCCATTGTTTTTAATAAGAACTGGACAATTTTGTTCCTAATAACTTGATACAATTGAGTGTGTTAGAAGATAATCGAAAAAAATAGGGAAATTTCAATGTGGACTCAATGAGTTGTTGTACCTATTATCAGATTTCCATTTTCAAAACTTCAGATTTTTCAAGTCAATTTTAAAACATGTTCCAAGTTAACTTTTGTTTCGAGGAAAAAAAAGAAAATTTACAATTTTTCTAAAAAATTCTGATGTAAATATGTGTAGTTAGAATAAAAAGTGTGCAGTAGGAAGTTTATTATTTTCTAAAGATATGATCTAACAACAAATGAAGCATAATCTTTAGATTCACTTTATTTCTTAAACTCTCTTATCTTAGTATCTTCCAAAAATTTGCAACTACCTTTTTATTTAGTTATAAATATTATTTATTATTTATTTAAAAGTTATGAAGTTATAAAGTTATAAAAGTTCTTCTAACTTTTATAACTCACAACCATTTTTTCTGCTCAATAACAAAAACTTTTGAAGTTTCAGTTTTATAAACCAGTAGCATTACACTGTTAGAAAATTGTTGAAATTTCAACCTCTTTTCATTTGCTGTGATTGAAAGTTCATTTACTGTCTATAGTTGAAATTTCATTGACTGTGACTGAAAGTTCATCTACTTTCGATTGAAAATTCATTAATTTTTGTTGGAAATTCATTTATTTTGGTTGAAAATTCATTTACTTTTGGTTGAAAATTCATTTACTTTTGGTTGAAAATTCATTTACTTTTGGTTGAAAATTGATTCAGTTATGGTAATTGAAAAAAACTTCAAGTAATTGATTAATTCTTTTGCATATTCTGTGAATTCTAGTACAAAATTTAATCAGTAAATGTAAAAAAGTTTAAAGGTTAAAAGTAGTAACATTATCGTTGTACATTATTACAATCATAAACTTATGCTTTAATTTTCTATCAAAGAAGGCACAGAATTCCATGAAAAATCATTCGACATGCATTTCCTATAATGAAGCCCCATGTATTTCAACACTAAAACAGATGTTACAGAGATGCCTTTGGACTTTTCAGTGTTTTCACTCTAACTCTAAATAGATCTTCCAAATTATATTGCTAAATACAAAGGAAAAAAGGTATTAATTGTAGAAAATTGTAGAATTGTAGAAAAAAAGTATTATATATTTTGCATTTTTTACGTTTAAAAAAATTCAAAGTATACTTTAAAGGAAATTTATTTAGTTTACACAGTATATTGTATACTGTGAAATAATAAGGGTAAGGAAGTAAGGAAAAGTACGTCTACTTTTAGTTTTTCTATTAATAGCGAGCGGACTTGTCCGTGATTCAAGCCTAGACGGTAAATCCATTTTGAAGTGAGCTTTCATTCACATGAGAGTAGATTATTGAAAAATATTATGTTATATTTACTATTAAAATTGCACAAAAGTAAACATTCAATTTTTCTAGCTTTTTTCACACTTTTTTACAGAGATTTATTGAAATGTTTGGCAGCAAAATTTTCTAATTGACTCTAATAATACAAATTGCTGAGACTGCGTGGGTGAAAATAACGCGGGTCGGTAATCTCGGATGTATGCATTGCATTTGTGAGGGTAACTTTACCTTCTGGTAACTTTATGCTTGGTAAAATTTCCGGTCACTGCACATGCTTAATGAGTACCTTTATTCAGTTAGCCACTCATCAAAGAGCTCTAAAAAAAAGTTCTCTCATTAAGCATTACTTCTCCATTTCACAAAATCTTTAAAAAAATTATGCTACCGCCAAATTTATAATTTTAATTCTTAACTTTTAACTTTTGAAAATAAAATAATTCGTGCAAAGTTAATTATTTCTTAAATAATAACGAACTAGAGTTGAAAATATTACTATTACTTTCAGAATTCAATAATCAATTAAGGGTATTTGATACATAATGATGTCAGGAATTACCGACCGATTTTTTATTTATATTCAGCGGGTTTTTTAAGAGAGAAATGCAAATATAATGTTGAAATTTGAGGAAATAATAAAGAATATTTCAAGGAATCGATGTCTGGTGCGTTTCAATTTTTATTTTGAAAAAAAATTATTCTTGAAAATTTTTTTTTCGAAATATAAACTGAAATGCATCAGACATCGATGCCTAAATATATTCTTTATTATTTCCTAAAATTTCAGCATTATATCTGCATTTCTCTCTTAATAAACCCGCTGAATGTAAATAAAAAATCGATTGGTAATTCATGACGTCACTATGTATCACATACCCTTAAGAATATTTTTAATTTACTAATATTAATATTTTTACTCCACTTTATTAATTTAAGAAATAAATAATTAACTTTTCCATGTAATAATTTGTTTAACAATTTATTCATGAGAATATATAAATAGTCTATAGATATAAAAATGTATATAAATCAACTATATATATGTGTGTGTATATATATATATATATATATATATTCTAAACACTTGTTTAGTTGTTTCTTAATGTTCATTTGAGTTGGATTGTTCGCTTTCATGATTTTGAATGCGAGCAATCAAACTCAGTATACTATTCATCAAAGGATTCAGAACCCTTCGAGATTAAATCTCACAGGATTCATAAAATATGAAAGAGAAATCTCAAAAGGAGGGAATTTAAATATATTTTTTATATGAGTTGAAAATATACGTTTGTTACATTTTTCTTATTATTTAAAAGAAAATAAGATTCATAAAATTATTTATTGATTATAAAATTAATTGTTAAAATATATTTAAAATATTTTGAGATAATTTTTGATTGACTGATACCTAATTTAGAACATTGCAGATATTATTATCTCGTGTCCTGTTTCTGTGAAAAGTAATAATTGATACTGGCCCAAGACTTTACTCAGTCCCCTAACATGTATAATTGTGTTTACGAAACCAAATTCTCTTATCACCATAAAGTTACCAAGATGACGAGGAAAATAGATTACTACGTGACCATCTTACAGTTTCTTGAATTATTCATAACTTTTTTCGTACTCCAAAAAAACTCCTTTGGAATGCTGTATAAAAATCTGTTAGAAACTAATTATTCTGATGAAATAATTATTTGTCGCAAAACTTTTGAATTTATTTAATAAACAGAATACAAATTTTGAAATTAAAATTAAAATTTAAAATTGTAGAATATTTATTTATTTCCTAGAACGAATAGACTCGGTCATTGCCACTGATAAAGCTGTAAAATGATGATGGCGAAGCTCACTTCCCGAATAAGAACCTCGTGAATAAGTTTGTACCAAGGAAATGTTCACCATTGATATACTCAGTGTACAATAAATAAAATATTTTATTTATTATGTTACCAAAAATTGTCTTCATGTTCATTTAAATTTAAACAAATGCAATTATTTTATTATATCACAGAAAAAGGACACAGCTGGAAAATCAATATTAAATACAAAAGAAATTAAACCTCTAATATTCAAAGAATCACAATTTTTAATAGACACTTAAAAAGTATTACCTATATTACATTTTTTAAGGAAATTATTTTATTTTATTTTATTTTTGCTGTGGTAATAATATTTATTCTGTGGTTTCTATTCGTACAAAATTAATCACCCGGTATATTGTAAGTAGGTGGTCCAAGTTTACACGTGTTGCACACTTGTATTCGCCTGGTTTCCGTCAGTGTCTTTATTTCATAAGGGTTTAAGTTCAAATGTTTTTGTAATAACCAAAAAGAAAAATTCAAAATAAGTTTCAGAAAAATTTTTTATTCAAAAAAAGCACTTTTTTCTTCTTTATTACGCGATGTGATTTATGTCAATTATATGAACCGATCCGACCAATGGGGGTTAAATGAATGGCACGTAAGTCAGCCGTTTATCTTCATTGTATCTTAAAATAAGCTTTAACTTGTTAAGTTAATAGACTATTTAGTCACCTTTCATTCCTGTTAAATATTAAAAACACATTTAAACCGCGATTAAGTGTCCAACTAAATTTTTATTAGATTCCATTTTCTGCGACTTTCTTGATATTTAAAACGATGAGTTTAAAAATCAATTTAATTTTTAAAAAATCTTTCTTTCAAAAATCTTTTCTTTCAAAAAAATCTACTCACGTGATGTGAATCTAATAAAAAATTATTGTTATTCATACAAAAAAATGTTACAGTTGGGTAAGAAGAATTTTTAACAAGATGACGACAAAAAGGTGAATTAATTGGAATAGAATATTTAATAAAAATTATGGCATTGGAAAATAATCTGGATTAATTGACAGAAAATAATTGAAAGATCTGAGAGCATAAAAATTAAAACGAAACGAGGAATCGCTGATGTCAGAGAGGAAGGAAGAGATGCGTGGGTTGCTATCTCTGGGTAACCCCGGTTCTGATAAGAAAATGCCATTGCCTTCTTTTCCCGCATTTGTCTTCGTATTCTTACTTCTTTTTCACTTCTTGGCCAATATAGATATCTAAGCACCAAACAAACAGAAAGAAATTATATTTAACTTGCCCTATATTCATTATTGAATTTGTTGTTTGAAATTTCAAAAAAATTCCATTTTATTACTTCTAAACTTTACAACATGAAAAATTATCAAGAATTAATTCAATGGGATAAAAGTATGTTCATTCCAAAGTCCATTCCAAAAATGATTTCTGGTTAAAAAGTGTAACCATTGGAATAAGAATAAGGTATTTCCAATAATCACGACATAACGAAAATAAAAATTATGTACTTTTTTGTGATACAATATATCTTTGATATTCTTTAATTATTATTCTATAATTTTGATATTTATTATATTGAATTTTCTAGGAAAATTAGTTTTTGCAAACGATACCTACAGTGTAGAGAAACATACAATTGAAATTTTATGAGATTTCATCGCTAGAGTTCACTACTAGTCGGTTAAAGTTTCTGGAATATAATAAAACAGAAAACTGTACTTTTTAAATGTTTAAAAAAATGTTTAAATGAAAATTATAAAACTATCTGAACGGGAAAATCAAAATTTATGTTTCTACCTACTAGTAAAATATGTATGCCCAAAAGAGCTTTAACATTTTTCTGTATTCTTACAAGTAATTACATTACAACAATATTCTTAATTCGAACATCTCCCTTAACATGTATGATATTAACAGCTGCGATAACATTTTAATTTATAATATACAAAGTCGAAGTTGATATCGATCAGCGTTTTACTTGAATGAAAGAGCGCGATAAATCCGAGGAAAGTGGCCTTAATTATTATTACAATTTTTATCGGAAACAATATATTTTAATTTAAGCAATATTATAATGTTGCGAACTTTTTTTAAAAATATTTATATTTTAAACACGCGCTCACTCGTCGTAATTCTTTATTTTCGAATTTTCCTACAATTTTTTGAGGTCGTTCGACTAATGTTCATTCTCGTTAGTAGCGAGATTTTAATGCAATTTTATCCCTTGAGAAATTGAGTTTCCTTTTTCCCTAAATTAAGTTATGATCATACCACACGTCATTAATATGAAAGTTTTCAATTTATTATTAACATCATTCTATTTGATGAGTACATTGTTTAATTGTGTAACTTTTAAGCTGACATTTGTACATTTAACATTTTGATATAAATTTCTTATCCTTATTTTGAAAATTTTATACCCTGAATTAAAGAAATTGGTTAATATTACACAGAAAAAACAAATGATAATCCGAGATAAAAATTACCTGCAACAAAAATTAACTTCACAGGATAAATTTTACTCAAATATCGATTAAATTTTCTTTTGTTTTTCCGTGACAACACATGTATTTTAAGAGACGTGAAGTTTTCTGAATAAAGATTTATCTCTCTCAAAAATTACCTGCAACAAATTTAATCCTGAGTTTTTTCTGTGTAACTGTATACCTAAAAATTTGGATTTTAAAGAAAGCGAGTAAAATATTTTTTTTGTAATTTCCAAACTACTTTGAATGGTTTTTACAACACTTTCTAATTTCGAAGTTCCTTTGTTGTATTTTCATTTTTAATTACCTTGAAACTTGAAACTGATGATGAATTATGAAATAGGTAATTAATTTTTTCATTTTATCAATTAACATGTGGTATTTTCATCAAAGTATTACTTTAATCTAAAGAACGTCGCAAAGTCTGCAACAATTCGTTATAGAAGACGGCTTCATTTATAAGCGAATTTTTTTTCGATTAAAACTAAAATCGAAAATGAATGTCCATGATAATATTGGCATTTGAGATTAAGTTCTTCTCCTATTATTAACAATTCTATGAATTTAATTAAAATACAAGTTGCTGTTTTTCCTTAAAAAAATGTCTTAAAAATTCTTTTTACATTTAATGGCTGCCAATCTCAAATGCCACGAAGACTTCGAGTATTCTCGAAACAGAAATCTCCTTCAGAAATATGGACACAGTAGTTGGCTCTCGAAGATGATTTGAGAGCTGGAAAAGACTTTTCCAACTTCTTTTTAAAGTCGTGGATTTTCCTTGTGTTCGAGGTCGACTTGATCACGTCTTTTTCTTCTTTTCCTCTCTTATTCCTGAACTTTGGTAGTTTCCTTATTTTCCTTTACGTGTTTATTCACTTGTTTAAATGTACTTGGCGAACGTTATCCAGTACGAGACGTTAAGTAATGCGAATAAAAAAGGGAAAAAAACTCTTGAAAATCGGTCTATGTTGAGAGCTCGCATTCTTGCTTTTTGGGCTGCTGTTGGACCCGGTGGTGGACCTGTTGTCGATTTCTGCGATCGACCCGATAACAACATTGCATTTTCCTGTGTGACAACAATCAAAACTTGAACGCCAACAGATTGAATTTACCCTGTGCCTCGAAAGCAAGAAGCTTCTAATGAAAGTAAATAAAAATTAAGTAATTTTAGTAATTAGTTAAAAAATAATATTAGGCATAAAATTAATATTTCTTTACTAAATTAATAAAATTAAAACTATTTACTAAACAAACAAACTATTTACTAAGCAAACAAACTATTTACTAAACAAAAAAATTATTTACTAAAAAAACAAATTATTTACTAAACAAACAAACTATTTACTAAACAAGCAAACTATTTACTAAACAATCAAATTATTTACTAAACAAAAAAACTATTTACTAAATAGACAAACCCAAAAATATATTTAAAAATCATTTCACAAGTAAATGAGTAACACAGTAAATTCAGAATATCAAAATGTTGCAAATCATTTTTTTAACAAGGGAGCATTCAATAATTATGTAAGGGAACAAAAGAATAAATCTCCTATTTTCATCTCTCTCACATTATCACAATTTCTATTTTTATCTTTCTCATATTTACTCTTTTGTTTCTTACGTAATTAATGAAAGCTCCCCAATTGAAAATACATGAGCAAAATATTCATTTATTTTTTAATGAAAGTATTGCAGATCAAAGTGATCCATTTTTTGGATAATTTTTATATCTGCCGATTTACTGTGACATTGAGTTTCTGTTTCATGAAAGAAACTTCTGCTACAAATCTAAAAAATTAATACCAGATATTAATTATTTTGATTAGCATAATTATAAATACTGTTAAAAAAATTAATTTTAATAAAGAAGCTTCTTCATTTCGAGGCACAGAAATAAAAAAAACACCACTCTTCATCCACGCATTACCTTGCTGGCGATGTCGAAGATTTTGTCTAGTTTGGCGGAATCTGGACCAGAAGATGAAGCTGGCGGAGGAGGCGGTGGGGGTGGTTTGGGAGCTGGCAAATCGGAATCACCGAGTACGATATTCACTAAACAATATTCCATTAAGGCCATGAACACGAATATCGTACACACCGACATAAAAGCGTCCACGGCCTTTAGATACGAAACAGGAGGTAAAGATGCTTGACTTTTCGCATGCTGAGTCGAAAGTGTCAGCAAGGAAGTCACGCCAAGTGTGACTCTAGCTGGTGCTGCTTCAGGCTTTATCCAGAAGGACACCCACTAAAATCAAACCAAATCAATAAAATATTTTTAAAAACTCTCGTTTATTTTTAATTTAATTACATTTCAAACTGTAATTAATTAAAAATATTACGACTCGTGTCTAAAAGCAAAATAAAAGCACGAAAATCTAAATAACGATTTTTAAATAAACAATTATGGCTCCAACTATTTTCCTTGGTTTTGGAGATAAATATAAAGATTTTATTCATTTTGAGCATGGCCTTTACGAAAATCTAAATAACGATTTTTAAATAAACAATTATAGCTCCAACTATTTTCCTTGATTTTAGAGATAAATATAAAGATTTTATTTATTTTGAGCCTGACTTTACGAGAATTTTTTTGAGTTTAGAGGGCAACAATCACCCCCTCCTCATTTTTTAGGTTCCCCGAAAAAAATTCATATTGTTTTTTTTTAGGATTTTAAGACGTGCTTCTAGACCTTTGAAATTAATATGGGATTTTAAATGGAAAAAGGTCCCTTTTCAGAAAAATGACCAAAAACAATACTTATTACTTTTTTATAAATTAACTTTCAGTCACCTATTAAGAACTGTTGGACGAATAATTTCCACCCAATAACTTTTCATTTTGACCCCTCCTCACTAACCTCTTTATAGTGTGCCTTGAAAATACCCCAAAAAATGCAAAATTAGCAGTTTTATGAAAAATTGGTGCCGAAAAAGGGATTTTTGAGCTTTTTTTAAAAGAAACTATTTTTGTTCGATAAGTGATAAGTTTTAAAGTATTTTTTAACTAATTTTAAATTGTTTAAACAATTATTCATTGTTAAAAATATTGCTTATTCTCTTTAAATCATGAAAAATTAGCATTTTCTGGGATGAATGACACAATAAATGAATGCTAAGAACAAAATTGTTTGTTTAAGACATTTTCGAACTGTTTGAACAATTTTCATTTGTTTAAACAATGCTTTCCCACTGAAAATCATGTAAATTTAATATTTTCAGCATTGTATGACCAGAATAATTTTTTTCAAGACATTTTGCAATTGTTTAAACAATTTACATGTGTTTAAATTTAGAGTAATTTTTTGCAAGACATTTTGCAATTGTTTAAACAATTTACATGTGTTTAAATTTAGAGTAATTTTGATGCAAGACATTTTGCAATTGTTTGTGTTATGGCTCCAACTATTTTCTTTGATTTTGGAGATAAATATTATTAATTAGAGATAATAGATAATAGATTAATATTATTAATTATAGATAAATTTTATTAATTTTGAGCCTGACCTTTACGCAGTGAATATTAGGGTGATCCAAAAGTGCATCACGAAAATTGTCTTGTTCAGAGGGCAACAATCCATTTGTGAGTTGCAATAAAATTTCCATTTGTGTAAATCAATCTTTTTCTCCCACAAATTATGAAAATTTAATATTTTCTGTAACTAATGACACAGTTGATGAGTTTTTAAAGAAATATTTTTTTAAAGCATTTTGCAATTGATTAAACAATTTTAATTTGTTTAAATGTTTTTCCCAACCAAATCATAAAAAATTTGTATTTTCTGAAATTAATGACAGTTCCTAATAAAAAAAAAAATTATTTCAAATTATTTCTTATTTCTTTTCTTTATTTCTTAGAGAAATCTTTTTTAAAGCATTTTGCAATTGTTTAAACAATTTCAATTTGTTTAAATGTTTTTCCCAACCAAATCATGTAAAATTTGTATTTTCTGAAGTTAATGACAGTTCTTAATAAGTGACTGAAAGTTAATTTATAAAAGATTAATAACAAGTATTTTTTTGTCATTTTTCTGAATAGGAAGCTTTTCCCATCTTAACACAGTGAAAAAAAACACATTTACTTTTTTGGGGAACCTAACAAAATGGAGGGGATCATAAGTGGGGATCAAAATGGAGATCAAAATGAGGGGATCAAAATGGGAGGATCATAAGTGGGGATCAAAATGGGGGGATCATAAGTGGGGATCAAAATGGGGGGGATCATAAATGGGGATCAAAATGGAGGGATTTCTAGCCAAAAAAATTTTGGTCCACCCTGGTGAATAACCTTAATTTTTTTCGCAAGGTACAGTAATTTTAAGTTGAATAGGTACATTTTTATTCATGTTTTTTTAGTTAATTTATGCTTCATTAAATACAAAAATATTTAATAATGGAGATTTATTTTCTAAACTTACCGACATGATTACTATTAAACAAGTTGGGACGTATGTATGAAATAAGTAATATCCCAATCGGCGCTTTAGGACGAAAATGACCTCCAGACAGGTGAAATTTCCTGAAGGAATCAGTGAAATTTACAAGTTTTTATAAGCTTCGTACAAAAAAATTAAAAGATTATTATTGAAAAGGTAAAAATGATTTACTTTGATTTTAAGGGGTCCATAAAAATGCGATATTTTCCTAGATGAAGTGAAATTAAAAATCCACCAAAGTTTATAAAAATGGTGCATATTATGTAGATTACGAAAAAAAATTAACAATAGCGATTATTGTTAATCTCTGAGAATAAAGAATTTTTTAAACTTATTTTGGCTCCATTTCAAATTTTCGTGGCCCAAAATGAAATTTTTCAGTGTTACACTGTTTTTGATTTTTAAAATTTTCTTTTCAACTGTCCCTAATTGACAAGTTAATTTACAAATGAAAAAACTCAAATTATCTTTCCACTATTGTAATTTTCATACATCTTTTTACGTTTGGGATTTCCTTTCACCAAAAACATCAAAGAAGCTTCAGTTATGATTGTGTTTGCTGAAATGTAGTTGTCATCAAAAATAGAGATAAAAGCTAAACGTCAGCGAGATTTTAAAAAAAAGAAATTTCTTTTACACTTTGGAGGCTTTTTACCTTTTACTGAAATAAATTGAGTGATTAACTTGATGAAGGGACTTACCAGTAGAATAGACCTGCGTGCAGTCGGCCGTGTAATTCTTGACAAGTTGCAACTGGGGTAGCTCAATGTTCTCATCAACAACAAGAGGAACGTCAGGATCCCATTGGAAAATCATTTCATCCGTCGTATGCGACACTATTGACCGAGTTGTTTTGTCTTTACCAATTACTTTTTAAAAAGCATTTGTCGAGCAAGTTACATTTTTAATGAGCGCTTTAATTCAAATCTCTTTCATCACATACAGGAAAAATCTCTTATTGAAATAAATCCAAAATACGTTTGCGTTCAATCGACATATGCACCATCGTCGGAAAATATGAGGCCACTTGTTCATCGTGAAATGAAAATTTTTTCTAATTTTGATTAGGAATGATTAAGATGATAATTTTTAAGATAAATTTTTTTCCCCAAAATAGCACAATAAATGTTACCAAAATTCTGCATTAAATAAGTTCAAGCTGATGAAGTGATTTTGACAATTCTGTAAGAAAATATTGTAAAAATAGTGCATTTTTCCATTGATTGTACACTTTTAATTCACTTACGAAATAATTAGCATTTTTAAATTTTCTTGAGATTATTTTAAATATAATTCCTGATAGAAATTCATAACTGCAGAAGGAGGACTGTCAAATTTTTTCTCTAGATTCTGCCAAGGGATGAATTTTTAGCACCAAAAAAGTTGTCAAAAGTCAAATGAAGCAGGTGATTCAAAAATTAATAACATAAAAGAAATTAGTATTCTTATATATTCGACTACAATTTATTACGAAATAATGTATATTCATTTTTTGTAAATAATTATACATTTCTGAAGTTTTACAATTTTTTGTACAAAGTTCAATCTTTGGCAGATTCGAGAAAAAAATTAAACAGTTTTCCTTTTACATTCCTAAAGCTCTATGAAGATTTGTTTTAAAACAAACTCAACATTTAATAATGTTAATTATTTTGTCAGTTATTCAAATTTTTGAAAAATGCTGATAACACACTATTTTTACTATATTTTCTTACACAATGTAGAAAATCAATTCACCCTGGGCTTATTTAAAGTAGAATTTTGAAAGCTTTCATACTATTTTGCGAAAAAAATATATACTCAAATTATCAAAATTAGGAGAACTCAACTCAAATCAAAATTAGCATCTCGTTAAAAAAACATGACCTCATATTTTCCGACTTGAGTGTAAAAATCCCGAGAATATATAAAAATAAAAAATAACTTTTAAACAAATTTTTGAATTATTAAAATTTACTTAAAAGTTCACTCCTCTTAACAGAAAAAATTTACTTTTTTGATATTCTAGCATTTAATAATGACAGAAAAATAGATAATATTTTTTGGATATATATTAAAAACATGAAACTCACGGCTTTCCATTTGCAATTTACACTCCTGCGTATCGTGTGGGTATATAAGAAAATTCATGGCACAAGAGAGCTTCAAGGTCAGCCTAAAAATCATTTTGCCAATGTTAGCTTTCGATTGAATTAGATTTTATCTAAAATTTCATATAAAAAATATCAAGGCACATTAAATTAGTCAATCAATGAGGAATTTTTGGTTTCGAAAGTACAAAAATTGAATAAATTGATGTACGTACTTCACCATGTAAAGGATGGTTTTGTCCTTGTAAAGCCACAAGTAGTGATTGGGTATCGTCATAGTTTGAAAAGTTACGGATTTCGCGTTTTTGAAGAATGAGTCGGGCCTCCACATATTCTTCAGCCAATCCACTTCTAATAATCTTGATAAAAAAGAAATTTCAAAAGATTTTAAAAATTCGAAATATTATTTACTATTCGAAATACAAAATGACGATACCTGTATTTCATAATTTTTACTAAATTATACAATTTGTTTTTTTTATACCTATATTCGGACGTCATGTTTTCTGGAAGCCGTAGCCTATTGTCCTTCCACGTTTGAGCGAAAAAAATGTCCGCGGCGTATGTCTACAATGGTTAGGATTATTCGGTTGTTATTTATTTACTATTTATTATTATTTATTTACAATTATGTAAATAAATAGGGAAATACGTAAAAAATAAGAAATGTATTTAAGAAAATTGGAAATAAATATCCTACCATCGAAGTTTCGTCGATGGAATCAAGACCCATCACAGTAACATGAAAATAAACTGCAGTGGCTTGACCACCTTGTTTTGGAGGTCTCATCTTGTCGTAGAGTTTGGGATCCTCTGGCAGCAGGTCAAAAAACTCCAAACTTCTCCTACTCAATCAATTTTATTTATTTTGAAGGCAAATGTTGTTTATTGAAAAAAATTCATTGGGTTATATATTTTTTATAAATTATATTTTTTATGGAAGAATTATATTTTATAAAGTAACTCTTGCAGAGAAGTTTTAATTGCTTGTGCTATCACATTGTTAGATTTACTAGTTATTTTACGATAAACTTCCTTAGTTTATAAATCTCAATGAATTCTAATTAAGAACCCTTATATTCATTATAATTCATATAATTTCATATTTTATTTAATAATACAATTTATTCTAGCATTAAAACTCTGATTTTTTTCTAATGAATATTATTAATGATTGATATGATTAGTAAGAGTTGTAAAAAACTTCTCCTTTAAACTTGATAAAACGTTCATTGTGACAAAATTTATTTCTTTTTCTTCAATCAAGGTCTGCTCTTTTCTCTTTTAGTTCAAGTGTAAAGTAGAGCTTAGATTTAAGTTCTGTCCTTGGCCCTTGGTTGGTTACCAATGTCAAATCAAATAAGTCCAACTCAGTTTCATACCAAATCAGACTAAAAATTTGGTTTTTTATACATTTATGATAGAAACAAACGCAAAAAAATAAAAAATAATATTAAAGGAACCTTAATTATTAAATTTATTTTGACATATTAAAATAATAAAAATTAAATTAATTAATTAAACTCTCTAAATCTGAATAAGTAGTTTTCTACTAATGAAATAGTGCCGAATAGTTTACCAATTGCTTTAGTAAGCATTTCTACTAATTTTTAGTATAAAACTACTAATTAATGGTGGAAAATTACTAATTCACGTAGTAAGGGTTACTAATTTATTAAGTAACCCTTAACTTATTTATTAACTTATTATTAACTTTAATTATTAACTTTATTATTAACTTATTTACCCCGTAACTTATTTATTTAAGTGAATTAGTAGTGTTCTACTAATGAAATAGTGTCATTAATTAAATTCTACCATTAATTAGTAGTTTTCTACTAAAAATTAGTAGAAATGCTTACTAAAGCAATTTGTAAACGATTCGGCACTATTTCATTAGTAGAAAACTACTAATTCAGATTTAGAGAGAACCTTTATTTTGTAACACTTAAAACTAAAATATAAAAATTTCAAAAAGTTACCACCCTTCAATTTTCAATGAAAGAGAATAGAGTTTATTATTAGGAATAATGTAATTATGTTTGCGCTTCAAAATTTATAAGTTATAAATATTTAAGTTTACAATGAACTTGATTTATATACTTCACAATTCTTTAAGATTGTAATTTTGTAAAACCTTTTATGCTTTATATACTTTTATTGCATGTTTCAAGTATTATTAAAAACGAGTTTTTTGTTAAATTTTGAAATCAAATTTCAGTATTACTTCTGCTTTAAATTTAACTCTTGGAAGTTTTTATAAAACTGCACGTAAAGTTATTGATTATTAAAAGGAAGCCTATAATTTGCACTTTTTACAGCGTGGCACTACTTGATCTCATTTGACGCATAATTCTTCAGTATATTTATACCACTAATTAAAAATAATTCATTAGCATTTTTTTCTAAAGAAAAAAATGAATAAAAAATGAAAAATAGCAAGATCTTAATTTTAGAAATAAATTCAAAATGACCTACAATTAAAAAAATAAATGGAAAAATTGTGCAGTAAAATTACAGTGACTTTTTTTCAAAATAAACCCAAAGAAATTATAATATGCAAATTTAAATATTTAAATTATTATTATTTAAATATTACAATTTTTTATAATTTTGTAATTTATTCATTATTGTTATTTTGTATAATTTCGTAATTTATTGATTATTTTGTTTTGTATAATTTCGTAATTTATTAATTATTATTATTTTGTATATTTTCGTAATTTATTTATTATTGTGATTTTGTATAATTTCGTAATTTATTGATTATTGTGATTCTGTATAATTTCGTAATTTATTGATAATTGTGATTTTGTATAATTTCGTAATTTATTGATTATTGTAATTTTGTATAATTTCGTAATTTATTGATTATTGTGATTTTGTATAATTTCGTAATTTATTGTTTATTGTGATTTTGTATAATTTCGTAATTCATTGATTATTGTAATTTTGTATAATTTCGTAACTTATTGATTATTGCGAGTTTGTATAATTTCGTAATTTATTGATTATTTTGAAGAATTTATAATGCTTTCTGCAAGGTCACATTCCACATTTCTAAAAAATTGCTAAAAACCTTTTTAGAGGCGATAAAACACTGATAATAATCTTAAATTATGCAAAGATATTGTAATTTGAAAATTTTGTAATTTCACGTAATTATTGTTCAATAAGCAACTTTAAAATTTCTTAGGTCTATAAAATGCAAGAAAAGTGCTAAACATTAAATGAGTATCCATTTTTTAAATCATCTTTTTAAATTTAAACGCGGATATTATTTTTTTAAACAAATAACATCAATTTCAATAAACAACTTCAAATTTTCTTAAGTCTATAAAATGCAAGAGAAGTGCTAAAAATTAAATTAGAAATTCTTCTAATCATCTTTTCAAATTTAAATGCGGGTATTATTTTTAAAAAATAACATCAATTTTTATTTTACATTAAAGTAAGGTTTAATTTTATTTTCTCAGTTCATGTATTCCTCAAATTAATTTCTGCTGCACTTAATGTAATACTACCAATTTCGATGTGATTTTAATGCTCATTTTTATTTTCAGAGAGCATAATTTAAAATCAGTTTGAAATTCGGTTTTTAGTTTAGAAAATTAAAATTTAAACAAGAATTAAAATGGAAACAGACTAGGAATGACCCTACCATTAGAGTGGGCCCAAAATATTTTTTTTTCATAAGTTAATCCAGGTGGAAAAATTTTGCATAATCTATGCACAATGAACTATGGGTAGTCACTATGCAAAAAATTATGCAATAATTATGAATAAAATGTTGCAAACAAATGACAACTAGTTTTCAACTGATTCCAACATTTTAATACCTTCAGATTCATTGAATATACATAATTTATATGCAAAATTTTTGGCATAGTGACTGCCCATAGTTCATTATGCGTAGATTATGCATAATTTTTCCACCTGGGGAAGTGCTTATATGATACCATTCTCTAAACATAAAAAAATCTATGCAAAACAAAAGACCAAACGAAAATTAAAATAAATTATATAAAAAGAATATTTTCCAAATCATATCAATTGAAGACATGAGAATGACAACCCGGTAAAGACCATTTGAAGTTAGCCCCCAAATTAGGTTATTTTAACTATTACTTGGGGGGCCAACTTCAAATGGTCTTTAACGAGTTGTCCTTCTTATGTCTTCAATTGTTTTATCACAACTTCAGCGAATAGAAAATAAATTACGGGAAAACATTTAAAACTTTTGAAAAATAAGTGGGTAAAAACCAAAATTGAAAAAATTATACTTAAGGCTGTATTAAAAAGAAATGATTACTAGCCCAAACATTTAAAAAAATGTAATTTAATAATTTTATTCACATGTAAAAATAGAGCACACCAAAAAGTCGCCATAATGTTTGTCTTTTCAGAGAAGAACTTTAAAATCCAAATTTTTTAAAGCTCCCGAATGAATATTATTGAAACTTGAGCACTAATATAAAAAAAATCATTTTCGGGACCATCCTAATAATCAATAACAATTCAGTCTTGTGAAGTTTCTGTCTTTTTCCTTTCTTCCTCGTCTACTACTATTCTTTTTTTTCTTTTTCTTTTTTTTTCAATTTTTTAGAAGAAAGTCATGTCCACGAACTTACTGGGCATCTGTGGTGGTAACAAGAAGGAGTAGAAGAATTGAAGAAACAGAAGCGGAAGGCATGCCGCCTATTTCGCGTGCCTCCTCCATTGTCAGTTTCCTCTTCAGCGCATTTTATACTGATAACCGGAAAGGCTTGGCGAAACCAAAAGGGCTTTCCGGTACCAGGCCCCGTTGATCGGTTGGAGAACAGTTTCGAAAAATCCGTCGATGACTACCGCGATGACTAGTACCGACCGACTGACTTTCTTGCTGTGATTTTGCAGAACATGCAGAATCGGTTGGAGTGAGAAGTGACTGAGGAAAGGGTGAAAGAGGAAGAGAAAGAGGATCGTGTAGGTACCAGCAGCATCTCTCCCACCCCTAAATAAGAAGAAGAAGGGGATGTAACACCGTGACGTCGTGATCGTAGTTGTTAAGGGGAGATGACACGATGGAAGGGTTAAAAGTAGAATTGTATGAGACTGGTTTCAACTGGGGTGGTAATCCCTCTGGACTCCGTCACTGCCTCCAACCACCCCCACTAAATTTACCCCAATGCGGTATCTCGAGACTTTGTCTTCGTTCCTTAAAAAGTCATCTTTCTTCTCTTTCTTCGCCGCGCTACTGGAGTAAATCGTGTTTGCACTGGCGTTGATGTTACAAACCCCTTAGAGGCTATTCTCTATTGGAAAAACGGCACGTGCGGTTTTAGATTTAAGGAAAAGTGAGTTTACACATTTTTTCAAGATTCTTCGTATTTAGATATTTAGATAATAATCTCTTCCTTTTTTCAAGGAGAAAACAAAATCGGTTAAATTGACAGAAAACAAAATCGGTTAAATTGACAGAAAACAAAATCGGTTAAATTGACAGAGGTCATCTGCTAAAATAGGGACAGCAGATATTTTTTCTGTTATATATTTACTGAAATTTCTGTTAAGCCTAGGGATTTTGCATGCTTTTCTGTAAAATCAACAGAAATATCTGTTAGGTACACAGAATTTAAGAAAAATTAGAAGTCTTTTTATCCAACAGACTTTTCCCTTGATTTTACAGAAAGGCGTGTAAAATTCGAGAATTTAACCGAAATTTCTTTAAATATAACAGAAAAAATCTGCTGTCCGTATTTCTTTTAATTTAACCGATTTCTTTTCCTCTTTGATGTTTGGGATTTTTTGTTGAGTGATATACTCAGAAAAATATATGGTTATTCTAACCAGAATTTTAGTCAGGCTCTACTTAACATTCCCTTCCGGTTGTCTTGAACAGAATTTTGTTTATTCTAAACAGATTTTCTGGTTATTTTTTCAATTACTAAATATTACTAAAAATTTTGGTAATTCCAAACAGAATTCTGGTTAAAACAATCGGAACCGGAATTCTGGTTAGAATAACCAAACATTTTTCTGTGTGCAACGAAGTCGTAGTAAATCGTAGCCTAATGACAATAATGCAGTCGTTTTTATAAATCTTCTCGAATTTTCATTAATTGGACTATTCTTTTAATTATTATACAACTAGAATAGCAGAGAATATTTATAGTTTTGAAAATTGTGGTAACTAATGTGTTTGAAGTTCTGAAGCTTCAAATGAATGAAATTTTTTTATGTCTTCCTTCTGAACTCAAAGTTCTAAAAATTTCTTTATTACAAAGAAATTAATAGGGTAAAAAAATTAGGAAGAAGGTGAGATGATTATGATTATTGTGATTATTATTATTATTAATATTATTATTAATATTATTATTATTATGATTATTATTATGCACCAATTATCTAGCTGATACCTATTGTCGATTTCGAAAAAGAGAGATAATTATGATTAGTATGATGATAATTATTATTATTATTATTATTATTATTATTATTATGCCTCAATTATCGAGCTGATATCTATTGTCGATTTCGAAAATAAATTCTTGCTATTTTTAAAAGAAATCAACTGATTACTCGAAAAATGGTACCACGTCGGTAATTGGTGCATTTTCTGTGGTAACTATTAACTAATGTGCTTGAAGTTATGAAGCTTCTAATAAACAACATTTTTTTATGTCTTCCTTCTGAACTCAAATTTGTTCTGAAAATTGCTTTATATTACAAAGAAATTAATAGGATAAAAAAAATTAGGAAGAAGGCGAGATGGTTATGATTATTATGATTATTATTATGCACCAATTATCTAGCTGGTACCTATTGTCGATTTCGAAAAGGAGAGATGATTATGATTAGTATGATTATTATTATTATTATTATTATGCCCCAATTATCGAGCTGATATCTATTGTCGATTTCGAAAATAAAATTCTTGCTATTTTAAAAAGAAATCCACTGATTACTCGACAAATGGTACCACATCGGTAATTGGTGCATTTATTCTATTGTGTTAAAAAACCTAATAATGCTTGTTTATATTTTCAGCTGGAAAAATATCCCAAGACAAATTTGAATTTAGAAAAAAGTATTCCATTCGTTTTACCGGTAAAAACTTCCGGTACCTACATGATAACTGCTTCGTTCTTATTTTATATAATTTTGCTAAAAAAAATCATTTATCAAGGCTTTGTTTAAATCCACTTCTTCCAATTTGAAGGTTAATAAAGTTTTTATATTTCCTTTTATATTTCTATCTTCCAAACCATTTTTAAGAATGGTTAAAACTACCAAACAATTTTTAAGAATATAAAATTAACAACTTTGAATTCCGGCGTTCATTTGACACTTTTGTCAAGGCGAAAATGTAAATATTAGAAATTTCAAAAATCTTTTTTGACATAAATTTCGTTGAGAGCAAAGCTCTATGTTCTTACTCTCAAGTTTTTTTTTAAAGGCTACTTAGCCCTAGAAACTTTTCTGAATAAATACTAAATACTAAAGTGTTAAAATGTATATTACAGGTTAAAGTAACTAATGAAAATTTTAATCAATGTTCTGTTAATTAAAGTTTTTTCATTAATGATGTTCTCCCCGTAGAGTCAAACTCAAAATTAATCCATCTTTATCTTGAATTAACAAATCAACAAAAAAGAGACTTTATTATTATTATTATTTTTGCCTTTATAAGATCTTTTACAGTTCTATTTAATACGTTTTTATTAAAATTTGTAATTTGGCATATTGTTTAATTTGCACTATGCAAAAAATAAATTCCATGCCTTATCGAATTTTTTGGTTAAACTAACAAAAAATTCGATAAGGCATCGAATTTTTTAGTTAAACTAACAAAAAAATTCGATAAGGCATCGAATTTTTTTCCTATCTGCATAATTTCTAAATTAAAGAATTTTGACAAAAACTTACTCTCTAAATTTGAATTAGTAGTTTCCTACTAATGCAACAGTGCTGAATCGTTTACCAATTGCGTTAGGAAGCATTTCTACTAATTTTTAGTAGAAAACTACTAATTAATAGTAGAAAACTACTAATTAATAGTAGAAAACTACTAATTCACATAGTAAGGGTTACTAATTTATTTAGTAAGCCTTACTAAGTGAATTAGTACTTTTCTACCATTAATTAGTAGTTTTTTACTAAAAAATAGTAGAAATGCTTACTAAAGCATTTGGTAAACGATTCGGCACTATTTCATTAGTAGAAAACTGCTAATTCAGATTTAGAGAGTGCGAAAAAATCAAAATTAATAAAGTTTTTGCATGGAATGAAAAAGTGAAAGGTAAAGAGATATAGGGTAAATTAATGATGGTTAATTATTTCAGTTTCTCGAAATTCAGAAGTAGATATTAACATTAAACAGAGTCGACCTGCCTCACCTGTTCACTCAACTGCGCAGCAGTTAACTTTAAGTATTTATCTGAAAAATAATTCTCTACGTCTCGATGCGTGACCAGTGAGTAAAAACGCAAGAGTAATAATTGATGGCATTTCCCACGAGTCATTGGTTAATTATGGTCAGGTTCTCCAGTTACACGCGCAATAAGTTATTACGACAGTGCTAAAAAATATGTTTCCTTCTAAACTAAGTTTTTTTTTTCACTTACCCGAGTCACGACAGTTATATTAAACATGATCTAGGAAGTCGCGTGAAATCGGAGGATAATTTTTTGTTTTTAATAAGCCAGGAAGTTTCAATATTCCATATACATATGTATAACTAGTTCATATTATAAAATTAGTTATATTTTTTTTTATTTCTGCGAGATTTATTGATTTTATAGACCTTTTACAATTACCCCTTGAAAGTTTTAACATTGAAATTAAGTTTTAACACTACAAAAAATTAAGATTATCATTAGGTTCCAAACATAATTTGATCTTCGTTCATTAAAAATTGTTAGAAACAAAAAAGATTGATGTTGTCCCTGATAGGTAATGATGATTATTACCTGTAGTCCTGCGTATATAATTTCATCTCAGACATTAAAATAAATTGTAAATATGGTCAATGGCAAAAAATGTTTTTTATAAAGCCTTTAAAATTAAAATAAATTTTAGGACAAAAAATTAAAAAAATAAAAAACCTAAAATTAAACTTTCCAGTGCTAAATTGCTTATTACTTAAAATTTTTTTTATTCCACCTTACTGTGCAATTAAAATATATTTTGAATCTTTTTGGTTCTGAAACCTGATCATCAGGGTTCCTTTCCGTATTTACATAGAAAATTCTATTAATAATCAATAAATGTGGAAAATTCCTGGCACTTATTGAATCAATAATAGGGGTGTTAAAAAAAAACATAAATAACATAATTAACGTAAATTGTAATTATATTCAATGGCAAAAAATGTTTTTTATGAAGCTCTTAAAATTAAAATAAATTTTAGGAAAAAAATAAAAATAATATTAAAAACCTAAAATTAAACTTTCCAGTGCCAAAGTGTTTATTACTTTAAAATTTCTTTTAATCCACTTTACTGTGCGATTGCAATATATTTTGAATCTATTTGGTGTTAAAACTTGATCATCAGGGTCCCTTTCTCTATTTACATAAAAAAATTTATTAATAATCAATAAATGTGGAAAACGCCTGGAACTTACGATCCACAATCTTTTGTCAATGAATGGTATTGAATCAATAATAGGGGTGTTAAAAAAAAGACCGAATCTCAACTTGCATTGTCGATCTTTTTGTTTCTTTTTGGTTAAAACTGAACTGCATGAAAGGAGAAATAAATCGAATAATATTTAAAGGTCACTCATTACAAATTTATCTGTTTTCACAGAAAAATCAATGTTTATCGAAAATGGCAGATCTTGACGCAAAATTATGCAGGACATAAAAGATGCGGCTCATGAAAATGAGTATTTTTTAATGAAGTTCGTAAAAGATTTTTCTTCGGTCTTTCGGTCCCATATGTAAAAAAATATAAATAAAAAACGATTCTAGTT
>JBAGKK010527850.1:0-12762 GCA_037177015.1 Euceroptres primus
TCAAGCTTCAAATTCCTGATAAAATATCAGACTTTTTCATTTTCCCTTTTCTTGGGTATATCGTACAATCTCCAGAGACCAAGGGATACGGAGGCCATTCTTGGATACGAAAATATCAATATAAATTATATAACACAATGTATATATATGTATATATATAAATATATATATATAATATCTTCAAGCTTCAAATTCCTGATAAAATATCAGACTTTTTCATTTTCCCTTTTCTTGGATATATCGTACAATCTCCAGAGGCCAAGGGAAAGTTCCTGGATATGAAAATATCCAGGATTATAAATCCTGGATGATAAATTATATAACATAATATGTTATATATATATCATATATAACAATATAATAACAATATATATATATATATATATATATATATAATATCTTCAAGCTTCAAATTCCTGATAAAATATCAGACTTTTTCATTTTCCCTTTTCTTGGGTATATCGTACAATCTCCAGAGGCCAAGGGATACGGAGGCCATTCTTGGATACGAAAATATCAATATAAATTATATAACACAATGTATATATATAATATCTTCAAGCTTCAAATTCCTGATAAAATATCAGACTTTTTCATTTTCCCTTTTCTTGTATATATCGTACAATCTCCAGATCCCAAGGGAAAGTTTCTAGATCGATTACCTCAGCTTCTTTTCGATATTTTTTTTAAATCCTGGAACATTTGAAGGTCAACATTTGGTCAACAATCTCGACTGTCGATAAATCATTAATATAGAATAATTGGCCTTTATGGTTAAACGAATTTTTTTGCAAATACCAGACATTGATACAGTTAGAAGTTAAAAAATAAATGATCTCGTTTTACAATCTGATGTGTCTTGGCACGTTTTTCAAAGGCCCACTATTTTCCAGTTGATTGATAGGGGCAAAAGGGTAATTCGAGTATAAGGGCCAAACCTCCTTGTTTCGTTTCACCCTATGAATGTCGATGCTAGAAAGTAACGGGAATCGATCGTTAGGACTTGGAAGACGTTCGATCGAATGTCGTGTGGAAACTTGGATAGCTGTAATGGCATCGAAACTTCCTTCACAGGACATTTTGTGTCGAACAAGCCGGAGAACTGTTGTTTCTTCTCCAACAAAGTTTCTCGTGCCCAGAACGTTAAATTACCTCTGTAGTCTTTGACAAGTAACCAGAGAGAACTTCCATATATATTATTCTTATTTTTGTATTGATAAAGAGCAGACATCTTATACGAGAAATTTTTTGCTTCATTTTTATTAAAACATCAGTAATTTTCATTTAGTTTATTGTATTAATTATTATCACTTATTAATTCTACTTATTGAATTATTGAATTCTACTTAAGAATTGGCATTTTGAATTTGAAGTTACCAAAGTATTCTTTTCGGATTTGAATAATTCTACTCCAAGTGTTTGGAAAGATTTATACAACATTTGACAAAGGAGGGTAATAAAAGAATTTATAAAGAGAAGGAAAATAAGTTATTTAATTGAACGTTTCCAGGTTTAGGGTGTGTTGTTAAGATTGTCGGGCAAGACAGGGCTGTTTCTACTGAAAACAAGAGGTGGCAAAACGCTTCAGTAGAAACAGCCATTTACACTGACTCACCTTCAAGTAGTATCACACCCAAGTCAGTGGCGTAGTGAGCATTTTATTCTTGAGGTTTACTTAACTATTCAGAAGGGCAGCATAACTTTGAATAAAATGGCTATAAAAGGATACTTATTTGCATATTAAGGCAGTAACTGTTGTGCTGCAGCTCATGCTTGAAGCTGATAGGTATAATCAAAATAAATGTTGAATTTAAATCATTATTTCGCAATATCATGTTATTAAATAACTGTAAAACATTGTAGTCCATTCAGAAAAAAATGTTCATTCAAAAGTTCAAGTTCAAAATGTCAAATCAAAGTTTTGGTTCATTTATTTTGTTAATTTTACAAATTATTTTGTAACTTATTTTTGAGTGTTTATCATTTATCATTTACTATATTTGATCCTAGACTATTTTTTGCATCAATAGGAAATTTATGGATTCTTCTCCCTGGCGAAAAACAAGTTTTATATGCAAGCTTCGATGTTTCCCTATTAATCATATTCTTATTGCTTTGGGGAATTTGGGTTTCGTTTTCTCACTCTCATTCGAAATTGAAGAAGGATTTTTTTATACTGGGGTAGGAAAACAATGCAGGATGGAACTGTTTTGTACGAATGTTGATCGTTTTTGGCTCTCCTCTATTTTTCTACTCTTTTTACGCTCCCTCTTTTATCATTTTCTCCCTCTTTCTCGTGCCCTGCCTCTATCACTCACTCACTCACTCACTCTACTCTCTCGGTCGATAGTTCGTGGGGGTCGCGGCAGAGACGCGGCGACGCCCTGCTCAGCCACCCCCTTTCTATATCAGAGGTTCTCAACCCCATTTCGCCACTATATGCACTAAAAAAGCAGTTAATTTGCAAAAAATTCACCTTCTAATTATCAAAACTTGAAAGCCTTCTAATTAGAAACGAATACGAAGCTGAAAACTTTTCAAATTGGCGCCAAGTTTGCATTTGAAAACCTTTGAATTTAAAGTGACCTAAAAATTAAGTAGGGCTCTAATCTTTGGTTTCCAAATTTAAAACAAGTATTTGAATCAAACATGAAGCAAGATTCACCTAATGTTAAAATAAAATTCACTCAAATTTACCTTTATCATTTTTATATTTCTCACATCACATTTTGTTAATGGGACAGATTTTCTCAGAAATTCTCTTAAACTTAAACCAAGCTCACTGGAGTGGAAGTTGCAGATAATGACAGGAAAAAATGGGAGCATTATTTCCCACTAAAAGCTCTTAAAATTGAACGAGGAAATCTGCAGAGAAAAATCTTTCATGAAAGAATTGCAAAAAAATATCTACTCATTTCTGATCCTGTGTATTCAAATTTCCGAATGTTAAGATTTTTTGTGCAGATTTTATTTCAAAGCATGATGCATGATATAAAAAGCTCAGAGAATGTTACAATGAATCCTGCATTTACTTTTTATTTATTGTTAAATAATAATGCACAACGACTCTTATTTTTCAATTGATTTAATTTTGACAAAGGACCATTTACTATAGGGGCAAAGGGAAAATGGACAAAGGACAGGTGGGGAAAAGGATATTTTGATACTGATAAAGAAATCATAGAAATAGCAAAATCCAGTGGACTAAGGGCCGGTATTAGCTTATAAGAAAAACAATATGTTCTCAAAGTTTTTGAAGGAAAGCTTGACGAGGTTCCAGATGAAGAGGTGACCCTCGGACCCTGGAGTGTGCGAATACAGGGTGAATCTCTGAACATATATTATTGAAGTAGAGACGCGCAAAAAGCGATGGGTGTAGCCCTTATTTGCTTAAATCTTATTTTTATAATTTATTATCATTAACATTATAAAACGTGCCTATCACTGCCAGCTAGCAGATCATTTTTGTGACAAAAACTCTAATTGATTATCTTCTATTGAATTGTCATTATTTTATTTTATTTTGTTTTATTCATTTTAATAATTAATTAAGAATTTAAAATCAAAATAACCAAAAAGAAAATAGTTATCTCATTTTGCCCATCTCTGTGGAATTCTCAACAGTTGGTATAATCGAGGTTGAAATCGTGATATTTCGGAGCAAGTCCAGGGCACAAATTGGGAACACTGAAATATAATATTCCTCCGCAGAAGAGTTCAAAGTTTAAAAATTCCCGCGAGATTCACTCGGTATAATGGATGCACATTGGTCGCAATTCATTCATAGTTTTCGCGGATTACTCTCTAAATGAGAATCAGTCAAAATTTTCACTGATTTCATTCAGTGACCCATTTCTAGCTAATACATCAATGATTTTTGACTGAATTTCATTTAATGTCACTGAATTTCAGTCGAAATTCACTGATGAATTAGCTAGCTTGTCAATTTCACTGAAATTCAGTCAAAATTCACTGATGAATTAGCTAGAAATGGGTCACTGAATGAAATCAGTGAAAATTTTGACTGTTTCAGATTTAGAGAGTAGATATCTATTTATCTAATTTTTGCCACGTATGTAAAACGATTGGAATCGTGAGTGGCAATGCTAGAGCTTCTTCTTTTTGGAAGGTTCCAAGATGACTAAACTAGATATATATTATTATAATTATATATTAAACGTACATACATATTATATTATATTCTCTCTGTCAAGATGTATTACATACACACATATATTTATATATAGTACATGACATATAAACATTACGTGTAAATACGTCTAGTCGATCGATGAGATCGATGGCTTCTGCGAATTCGGTCTATCGCTTTGCTCCAATTGCAAACCTTCCACAAATTCTAAAAAAAAATTCAAACAATTCCTAATAAAAATTAATTAATTATTAATTCTCAATTAATTAATTAATTATAATTTCCCAATTAATTAATTTTATCACTCTTACAATAAGAAAACACTTCGATAAATTTTATGAACATTTTTTACAATCAACGTCAGAAATTCTGATCGAGTTTTCTGATGGAAAAAAGCGGTAGGTCGTTTTTGAAGGAGTCACAGAATGCGTACTGATATGGTGCGAAAGTCACGTGGTTTTAAACTGAGCCGAGAGAAAATAAAATATACTCTTTGTTTGGTATTTATTTTTTCCATTTTTTGTACTGCCAAAGGCAACATTAAATTAATTTTTCTCTCGGCAAGTAGGACGAAATAACAGACACAGGGGGATGAATATTAAGAAGGTGTAAGTACGTTTTTTCCGAATGACAGAAATGAGGAAGGGGTGTGAAGAGTAATAATTAATTTTGTACTTTTTCGTGTATGTTGCGAAATGCTCAACAGATAAGAAGATAAAAAAAATTGTATCGACGGAAATTTTCGGGGGAGGATGTTGCGTTTTAAGAGAAAATGAACAAAAGGCTGATTAACGGCGATATGTCGATAGGGTCGTATCGCATCGAAAAAAACGTCTTTGATTGACGATCGCGCGATCCTAGTCTTCCCGTGGCGATGTTTAAGAATAATTCAAAAGAAGGTGTACGAATTTGTCTTTAAAAAAATCAGAAAATGCATAAGAAAGAAAGCTCATGAAGTACATATAGTATAACATATTATATCATCGTCAATCGTTTTTGATAACGGTTTTAAAAAAAAGGACAATGAGGAGGCAAAACAGTCGGACGTTGCGCGAGGTTCAAAGAATTAAAGCGAACGCGAAAAGAGAAAGAAAGAGACAGAGAAACAAAAAAGAAAGATAAGAACTTTATTGATACAAAATATTAATACCTAAATGCCCGGTTTATTTTTATATTTATTTTTCGATCTATGAAACGTTACAAAAGTTTAAAAGTAATATTAAATTTAAATATATGATGAATATTAATATACTTATATATACCTACGAATCAGGTGTATTATACCTATAAATATATACCTAACGATATATTAACCTAGCGATATTATATAAAACATATATATATATATATATATATATATATTATAATTACGATTATTACTATCGAGTAATTATGTGCGATTAAAGGTCGATATTGTGTGACCCAGCCCGATCCAGGCCCGAAAATCGTAAACGACCTCGTTCCTTGTGACATTCTCAAATTATCGATTATTTAGAGAATAGTTTTACGATTAAAGTATATCTGCTACCATATACTTTGATGTAGTGTTAATCCTTAAGGGTAAACGTTAACGATCACAAAACCTCGTCTTCAGCGATTGCGGGAATCGTGAGAAAATACTTTTACTTTAAAATAATTTATTATCAAAAAACTTTAGAAAGCTTCAGAGTTTGAACATTTTTTTTTGTTAATTATGAACAGAGCTGGGTAGTATTTCGAGAAAAATGTATTTCAAGTATTTGAAATACAAAATACAATGTAGTTTGTAGTTGAAATACATTGAAGGGAAAATACAATTTAGTCAATGTATTTCAAATAAAATACAAAATACATTAAAGTATTTTTGTATTTTCTTTGAAATACATTTGAAAATTGTGTATTTTATATGAAATACTTACTTGTGTTTTATATGAAATACTTGTGTTTTAGATGAAATACTTACTTGTATTTTTGATGAAATACTTACTTGTATTTTTGATGAAATACTTACTTGTATTTTTGATGAAATACTTACTTGTATTTTATCTTTCATACTTCTTGTATTTTAGATGAAATATATCCTAAATTATTTAGATTAAATTGATAATAAAAACCTATGCGCAGTATCTAAAAAGCCGTAAGTCCATGCAGTCGAGCTTCGAAGAGCCTTGAATTCTTTGGAATTCACAATGAACTTTTCGGAATTCACAATGAATACTTCGGAATTCATCATGAATTTATTGGACTTCTTTAGAATTTAATTATGAATTTACCGTGAATTCTCTGAATTTCTTTGAAATTCATCATGAATTCTTCAGAATTCATTAAGAATTAATTTGAATTTAATTATGAGTTCTTTGTGATTCTTCGGAATTCACCTTGAATTCTTTAAAATTTATCATGAATTTTTTGGAATTAACAATGGACTCGTCGGAATTTATTAGAATTCACTAGAAATTCTCTAGAATTCACCAGGAATACTTCAGAATTCACCTCAAATTCTTTGGAAATCGCCAGGAATACTTCATAAATTCACCTTAAATTCTTTACAATTCATCAGGAATTCTTTGGAATCCAACCTGAATTCTTTAGAATTTTATTATGACGTCACCTTGAATTCTTTGTAATTCTTTGAAATTCATCATAAATTCTTTAGAATTCATCTTGAATTCTTTGCAATTTAATTATGACCTAACCTTAAACTCATCATAAACTCTTTGGAAATCATCATGAATTCATTGAAATTCATCACGAATTCATTGGAATTCATCATAAATTCATTACAGTTTATCATGAATTCATTGGAATTTAATTATGAGTTCTTTTGGATTCTTCGGAATTTACCTTGGATTCTTTGGAATTCATTGAAATTAAATTATAAATTCTTTTTGATTCTTCAAA
Source organism: Euceroptres primus (assembly GCA_037177015.1). NCBI lineage: Eukaryota > Metazoa > Arthropoda > Insecta > Hymenoptera > Figitidae > Euceroptres > Euceroptres primus. The sequence continues at coordinate 7,031 of JBAGKK010527850.1, forward strand.
ATTCGTCTTGAGTTCTTCGGAATTCACGTTGAATTCTTTGAAATTCACAATGAACTCTTCGGATATCACCATGAATTCATTGGAATTCACCAGGAATACTTCGAAATTCACCTTGAAGTTTTTGGAATTCATTGCAATTTAATTATGAATTCTTTGGGATTCTTTGGAATTCACCTTGAATTCGTTGAACTTCATCATGAATTCTTTATATTTGGCAATAAACTCTTTGAAAATCACCTTGAATTCGGTAGAACTCCAAAGTATTCCTGGCGAATTCCAAATAATTCCAAAGAACTGCTGGTGAATTCCGAAGAATTCCAAATAATTCCTGGTGAATTCCGAAGAATTCCAAAGAATCCCTAGTGAATTCCGAAGCCTTCCAAAGAATTCCTGGTGATTTCCAATGAATTTATCGTGATTCCCGAAGAAATTGCTGGTGAATTAGGAAGAATCCGTGGTAAGTTTCGAAGAATCCCAAAGACCTCATAATTAAATTCCGAAGAGTTCATTGTGAATACCAAAGAATTTCGAAGAATTCAAAGTGAATTTCGAAGAATTGCAAAGAATTTATAATTAAATTCTAAAGAATTCCAACGAACTCATTTGTGAATCCCGAAGAGTTCATTGTGAATTCCAAAGAATTCAAAGCTCTGTAAAACTCCATTGCATGGACTTTCGGCTTTTTATATACTGCGCATAGGTTTAATATTAATTTTATATAATTAATTTAGGATGCATTTAATCTAAAATATAAGTAAACATTTCAGATAAAATACACAATTCTCAAAAGTATTTCAAATAAAATACAAAAGTACTAAAATATAGTTTGTATTTTATTTAAAATACATTGGCGAAATTTTATTTTTCCTGCAATGTATTTCAACTACTTCGCAGCGAAATACTTGTATTTTGAGTAATGTATTTGAAGTCTTTTTTTTCCCAGCTCTGATTATGAAACAATATGTTCATTTTATTTGAATTTGAGTTAGTCTCAAGTTAAAAAATTTCATTTTTCTCGGGGAAAAATAGAAGAGGAATTAGCTCTAATTACGTTTGAGTTGGCTTGCTGGAAAAACGCTAATTTGCTGGAATTTTTTTTCTCGTAAATTCAGCGATGCTTTTTTTCTCACGAAGAGACGCGTTTTAAAATTGACAGTAGACCCGAGAGAGAAAAAAATTGGGCGCTCGCGCGAGTTTCATGAATAATGAAAAATCAGCTTAGTTCTCCATCACTGTAGCTACTTGCGATTTTTCTGCAGCTACACGTGTAGAGTTTATCGATCCTCGTGCACTAACATAATAACCGGAAGCGCTTACGGCCATTGCGATGCTGGCGTGGCAATTTAACGCGTCTCTTGACCGCATCGCTTAAAACCCTTACTGCCCAATGCTCTCGTAACTCAACCGAAATGACGCGATAAACTGACGAAATTCAACCAACATGACGAGAAAGTCACGTGATTCGAGGAAAGGAAGCTTTCATTCTGAAAGTTGTAATTTCGAAAGCCTTTGAATTCAAAAGGAATCAAAAAATTGAAAGACATTCGAAATATGAAAACGAAAATTGGAAATTTTGATACCTAATTTTTGGATAATGTGACTGAGCATTGGCACAGATACAGACGTAATAATAATCGATTTCGATCGACGCATCCCGCTTGCTCACTCATTTTGCATGTAATCCCTAAAATTAATGGCTAACGTGATAACTGATATACTCGGAGGTAACAAATATTATACTGCAATAACGGTTCACATACATATATATACATATACATACGCGTTCGTGGAATGTTGCAATGTGTGTGTGAAGGTACATGTGTTTATATATATGTATGAGTATGACTTTTCGACTGATTATCATAATGAAAAAAAAAACATTAGGAGGGAAGAATAAAACAATGACACACCAAATCACTGTTGGGTCGGACGAGCCTTTAATTAAAAGCAAAAAAAAAGAAAATAAATTGGATAAAAGCTCAAACGACCAGTCGGTGTCTAATAATAAAATTAGGTTTTAAATTAGGTGATCTTCGTGCTTTTGCTGTCCAATGAATGTCATCACTGCCTTCGTTGCGTTCACGCCTCGCGCTCGTATTTTAAGTGGACACGATTTCCGGTTTATGGAGTAAACCGACAATCAAGCTTGTCAAAGATCGCCGGGAGACTGATTCGGATTTTCTGATCGGAGTGTGTGGCGTGATATTATATTTAATAGACAAATTATATTTCGCTAGAGCGAGACGAAATAAGACTGGAGTTGGCACCCTTTTTTGAGAGAAACAAATATGGACAAAGTATTTTTGATAAATTGAATAAAATAAAGTAAATTAATTAAAGGAGCGGATGAATAATAAACGATATACGTATACCGAGGAGGCGCCCGTCAGACGGGAGATCGGCAGGGCAGGGAGCTTCGATTGGACAGCGAAATACCTACTGAAAATTGGCATTGAATGCGCAATAATAATTAAATCAGAGGAGAACAAAATTCAGTGCACTCGTTTTGCGAACATTATCTACATTATATATTCTTACGATGCATGGTTAAGGCCTAAAAAAATTCGTCACAAGACGCATAAATACGGTCAAATGGCACACACATACAGTTAAACAAATGCGTGCGTAGGTATGTATTTATACAAGTACACTCCGTAGCAAGATTTATAATGTTAAGCTATCATTTTTGCGCACATAGGATTTTGAAGTCAGCCCTAATTATATTTTCCATTTTCTCCAATTTTCACCCCCTTTCCTACGCAATCGATCGAAAAAGTCCAAATAAGAGAAATTCTGTAGACGTTTATACAAGTGGAGTGATAAAAAAAGCAACAATTAAACATACATAAACATAAGACGCTTGAAGACTTTCCACAAACATTCTATAGACGTCGACATATGCCATTAAAAATGGAGCCTATATAACACGTTTACACGTGACTGTGTTAGAATAATGTTAAAAATCTATATTTAACAATTTTTTACGATTTCGTATAATATCTAATTAACGTCTATAATATCTGCGTCAATATCAAACCTTTTTGGATTTCTTACATTCACAATTTGATGGCAAGATATTTAAAAAAAAACAGGTGCAATGAAAGAACTTGTACGACAAGTTTATACTGCAATTTTTCAGAAAAATGACAAAAGTTGCTGAATTTTTGTGAATGTAATTTTTTCGTGTCGATTGCTTAAAATTCCCTTCTTTAATTAGTTTTTCGAGAATTCATCCGATCACATCCTATCTGTCGCGATTACTCGGTCTTTAAATGACAGGTCTTTAATATGGAATTTCAAAGCAATAAATAAGTGGAAATACTTAAGATTAGTAAGATATATAAAAATGGGTGTGCAAACTTAGTGAAGCGTTTCTGAATGAAATGATTGCGTAGGTGTGAAATTGTTCAATAAATCTTGACCTTGCTGAAATGGCTCTCTTTTTCTTCTTTTTTTCTTCTGTTTTCCTTTTTCTCCTTTTTTCTTCTTGAATTTGAATTAAAAAAGAACGGGAATTTAAATTCCAATTGAAATTTTTTTACTTTAAACCTTTCTAATTTTTTTGGACGACTAAGAACAGTTCATGATCAAAAAATGAATTTTTTAAACAGAATTAAAATTTTCCCCTTCTAGTTTGTCAAATGTAAACAATAAATAATATTTGGATGTTGATGGTAAAATTGGCTTTAGGATCACAAAAAATGAAATCAATGTGTCATTGAGTCGGACGTTTCGGCCTCGAATATGGGCCCTCATCAGTGATTTATTTCTGAAATATGAGTACAAAAAAATGTTGGTTCATGGAAAGATATAATTTAGTAGTAAATAAATAATTTTTTGAAGATGTAAATTAAAAGAAGAAATATAACTTTTTGGTGATTAAAAAATTGTAGAATAATTGTCAATTACGATAAGAACAATATTTTTTCCTTGTTTGAAACACTTTTGTAATAAAATAAGAAATTATTTTATCCGTTGACTAAAAGACATTCGTTGATTTAACACAATTAATAGAAAAAATTAATACACAATTATAAACTTGAAGGATAATAACGTAACAATATGATTGGATAATAAAGGAAGTACGATGACATTTCGATAAACGCATTTATGAATTTTTTTTAGTTAAAGAATACAATAATTTTTTTACAAAAGTGTTTAAAACAAGAAAAAAATCTTGTTCTTACCGTAATTTACAATTATTCTACAATTTTTTAATCACCAAAGAGTTATATTTTTTGCCTGAATTTACATCTCCAAAAAATTATTTATATACTACTAAATTATATCTTTCCAAGAACCAATATTTTTTTGTACTCATATTTCAGAAATAAATTACTGATGATGGCCCATATTCGAGGTCGAAACGTCTGATTCAATAACACATTGATTTCATTTTTTGTGACCCTAAAGACAATTTTACCATCAACGTCCAAATATTATTTTAACTGAGGGTCGATACAACTCCTTTCTTGAAAATTATAAACAATAAAAATTAACATTAATTTAAAAGCTTAAAAATTCCTTAATGATCGAAACTTTTTGAATAATTTGCTTTGACGCTTAATAAACTTTACGAGTCAAGGAAATTGCAAAGGGAAAAAATTGACAACTGGACAATTGAGCTTCGATTTGAGTTCTTGTCAAGTTCCTTTCCTTTGGCTGGGAGCTTTTTCCTTTTTTATTCAACTCGATAGAGGAAGCAATCTTCGTCGATCTTGGAAAAGTGGATTTTAATCAGCAGAGCTTTTTATCATCGGGCAGAGAGGAGATAGAACTACTTATACTCCTCTTAGCATTTTTATTTCGCTTATAAAGAAACTCATCTTGAAGGTATCAAAAGAATAATTTAACATTCAATATCTCTTATTTATCCTTTTTAACGCGAGATAAACATAACAGAGAATTATTCTTAATAGAATGCAAAGGAGGCACTGAAGATGCAAATCGAGAAGTAGATTTTAATATCAGAGAGTTTGTTTCAATTTAGTATTTTTGTCATTAACATAATTATTATTAATTGATCGACTGTCTTCTGAATTTAAATAAAATGCCAAGATTTTTGAAATATTTGTTATCTATTCTTAAATAATAAATGCTGATTTAAATGCAGCCAGGAACGATTGGAAATCGAGGAGAGAATCAGTAGTACGAGTCGAAACTAGTCAGCCAGCCGGTGTCAAACATTCCCGTACTACTTAAAAAGGCTAAAACGTTGGATTTTCCTCTTGTTATCAAGAGAAAAGCACTAAGAATAATTTTCTCTTAGATTATTTTTGGAAAATATAAAAAAATTAATAAGAGGAAGAGAGAGTTTCATGAAATTTAGAAACTAAATATAATAATATGATATTTTTATTATACTATTGCATATAATGCAATATTGAATAAATAATTGTTCATAAACTGGCTTAAGACTTTGAATATAATTTTGAAGTAAAAAAATGTAGGTTGGATTGAGATAAGCTTCATATCGTCTTTTGAATCTCTTTTCTAAGAGAAGTTGTACTCCAGAGAGGAAATGAGAAAGAAAGAAAGAAAGAGGAAAAGTGAAAAAGAGAGCTATGCTAAGAAAAAGGCACCTAGCAGCCATTCTTCTCGAAAATAAGACAACCCCTAGTTCTATCATGAATCATGACGACTCATCTCATCCCTATTGACCCGTTTCAACAGTCATCGTCATCCGCGTACAAGTCGTCTCATCACACTTTAGATATATAAAATATATATAT
>JBAGKK010527861.1:0-12762 GCA_037177015.1 Euceroptres primus
AGCACAAGTCTAGCACAATTCAGCACAACCGTTGTTTTTTCGAAAAAACAAAATGGCGTTGCCAACTTCTTGGACATATGGATCTCCTGGGACTACCTTTCTGTAGGTTTGTGCTTCATCTTTTGTCATCTTTGGATCTTTTACTTTAAGTTAAATTAATTTTTTTTCTTTTCGGTAGAAAATTTGTATTATTATTTGTTAGGTTTGTTTGATAAATTTAATTTAATTTTTAGTCTTGGTAGAAAATGTTCAGTTAAAAATCAGTTCAAAATGTTCAACTTAATTTTTTTGCCTTTTGGTAGAAAATATGTATTATTATTTGTTAGGTTTGTTTGAAAAATTTAATTTAATTTTTAGTTTTAGTAAAAAAATTTCAGTAGACAAGGACAGTTTTAGCCAGACATTCATGTTATAACTGAGTCTATAATGAAATTGACTCACTTTGATAATCTTTCAAATGAAAATAATATCAATTGTAAATATCGAGTTTCAAAATGAGTAAATATGAAGCTACGAAGTTAAAATGATTTTAAATTTATTTGGTATCCAATATTAAATGCTTCAAATTTAAAAGCTTTTCAGTTAAAACAATCCAATTCTAAAAGCAAACACATTTGAAATAGTAGTAATTACAAAGCTTTCAAATATGAGTTGGTACAGCTTCGCAACTTTTATAATTTATATTTTGAAATATATTAATATCGATATTTTATAATTTGAAAGTTTTTGAATTTTACTTTTTTTAAGTTAATGTATTTGAAGATCTGAACGTTCAAATGAATGAAATTTTTATTTCATTGATTTTTATATTGACAACATCAGATTATTTACAAAGAAAATAATACAGCTTATGAAAAGACTTCAAATTACTATTTTGATTTGTAGCTAAAACTATATATATATATTTCTAGACAAATAAGAAATGAGAAAAAATATTTTGTTCATTTAAAGGTTTAAAACTTCAGGTACACTAACTTAAAGGATTTTTAACTTGATTTTAAAAATTTGTATGCTTTCAAATTTTGAGACTTTTTGAGTTGAAAAATTTTTAACTTAAAATTTTTTCAATTTTTGATGAATTACGGATTTTATAATTTATATTTTTAGATATATTAATACATCGATACTTTATAATTTAAAAGCTTTTGATTTTTACTTTTTTAAGTTCTGAACTTGAAGTTTTTTTTGAAACTTTTTTAAGTTCTGAACTTGAAGTTTTTTTTGAAACTTTTTTAAGTTCTGAATTTGAAGTTCTGAACGTTCAAATGAATGAAATTTTTATTTAATTGATTTTTATATTCACAACATCAGATTATTTACAAAGAAAATAATACAGTTTATGAAAAGACTTCAAATTACTATTTTGATTTGTAGCTGAAACTGTATATTTCTAGACACTCAGCCAAACTATTTTAAATTTGTAGGAATAATTGGAAAATATCGAAAAATTGCCCTTAATTTCGTTCAGATCCCTGGATTAAAAAAATTTGGATGCCTTCCAACTTTGAGTTTTTTTATATTTAAAGATTTTTAACTCAAACTGTTTTCAATTTTCATGCCTTATGAAATTCAAATCTTTGAAATTAGGATTGTTTGAATTTCACAGTAAAAAAGAATATTTAAATTTGTTACACCTTAAAATGATTTGGATAAAATTCAGTCTTTGTCTGGATTTAAGCAAAATTGATTTGATTTCAAGTATTTGTCTGAACTGAAGACTAAATTCTGAAAATCAGATAACGTGGTATTAAATTTAGACCAATATTGATTAAATTGAGAAAAATTTTACTGAATTTAATCCAAAACATTTTAAGGTGTAACAATTTTAAGCATTCTTTTTTAATGTTTAAAAGGTTTTTTATTCTTTCGAAATTGGTTCCAGAATTTGATTGCCTGTCCTAACTTGGTAGGATAAATTTTTTTAAAAATTTAGATGCTTTAAAATTTTGATTCTCTCAAGTTGAAGGCTTTTTAAGTTGATAAAGGCTTTCTAATTGTCATGTTTATAATTATTTAAAAAGTAAATTTTGAAGCTGGTATAAACGTCTCACTGTTGAATAGATTATTTGGGAAAATATAAAGCGATAATTGGTGAAATTCGTATGTTTTGTTAAAAGGCTTTTTTTCTAGAATTGTGTGTACATGGTATGGCAATGTTTACAAACTTGAATTTGTAATTTGTGCATGCACAAACTGGGAATTGCTGGGATGGGACAAAGGTATGAATGTGGGGACGTGCATGCACCTAGTGAAGCAGAGAGAGTACTCTTTTCACGAGCAATTGTGCTCTGAGGACTGAGAGTGCTCGACGATTATTACAGGGTTAATGAGGGAATGGTAATTGGCTACGGCGAGTGGAAGCACGCCAGACCGCGGTCCGATATCCCCCTCACCAACCCTCTCCTTTTATGCTGTATTGATGTTTAAGTTTCCACTAAAAATACGCATAAAATATCGAAAGACTCCAAATGTCAATTTGTATTCCAGAATATAATTTTATGATGCTCTCGAAACTAAAATTGCTTCAAATTTGTAAAACAGCTTTTTATATAACTTTCTAAATTTATTTTTCTTATTAGGCACCGATACGAAAATTAAATTTAAAATATGAAAAAGATTTTGAAGGAGCTCCAATTTAAAAGCTTTATATACCGAAAACTTTATAAGTGACTAAAAACTTTTAAAACTATGAATTATAAAATTCGATATTTCCAATTAATATTGTTTCAACTTGAAAGATTATTAAAGTAAAAATATAATTTTTATTTTTATACTTTATCATTTTGAAAATTAAAATGAAGAATTATTATATAGATAGCGAGTTGATTACATTATAGAATATAGAAACTGTTATACGAATGTCTGACTAAAACTGATAGTATCTACTGAACATTTTCTGCGTTATTACATCGGTCTTTAGGGCTTTAATTTGGAATTACTATCTCAATTAAAATTTAAGCTTCCAATTTGGAATCATAAATTAGAAATTAAATTACATTTTGACGGGTTGTTGCAATGTTTAATGTTTACAATTGTGGGTTACGATTTATGGTATTCAGGTATTAGTAGAGGTAACTCAATTGCATACATCACAGCTTCAAAAGCACATCGTACAATTTCATTAGGGGACATAAATATTAAATCCGTTTGGATAAGGGACTGTTTTATAAAAATTGTTTAAAAACAACCTCTCTGAACAAGAAAAAACAAATTGAATTGTTTTTGAAAAAAAGGCTTTAGAATTTCTAACTGACTAGGAGATGTTAAAATTACTATAATTTTTTTTCACAGATTCTTAAAAATATAATTACTCGCATCTTTAGAGTTGTCATTCTTCTTAATTTTTATTTTCAAATAAAAAGTCTATTCCTGAAGTATTACATTCTGTGATTATATAGGACGCGATACATTGAAATTATGATTTAAACATTAAACTTTAAACGTTAAACATCAATGAATTGAAAAAGATATTAAAACTGGGTTGCAGAAAGAGTACCAATATAATTGATAATAATATTAAATTTGCAAAATGAATCTGAATTCCGATAATCTAAATGGGAAAGTCCTTTTCAAATGGAAGCATATCAACGGGAAATCTAATTGAGGCAGTTACGTTCAATAGGCAGCATATGTTATTACAATAAGAGGATAATAGAATCTTGCTGTAATCCTTAATTAAGCGAATTAATAAGAGATCGCTAATTGGCTCCGGCGAAATCGTGGGACAGCCATACGTTACATTTATCGGCGTTCTGTTGGCATATCTCGTCAGGTAGAACTTTCTGAACCTACCGCATTCAGTCTTGCTCATTGTTGATTACAGATTGATCAAAATTCAATGAGTCGACTTTGAAAAGTCGTTATATATAACAGTCAACACATAATTGAACTGACTTTATATAGGGGAGAGTGGGTAAACACGAATAATGGGTCTTGTTTTCAATTATTATTATTATTATTTATTCAATGAGTGAAATAATATTCATATTGAATACATTATATGAGAAAAATTTGGCTCAGTTACAATAGACTTTTATAATTTTATTCAACCAATTTTATTACAATTCATATTGTAAAAACTACAACAATCAACGCGGGATTTCGATCGAAAATACGCTTGATCAAAATTCCGCGTTGATTGTTGTAGTTTTTACAATATTTTTTCAAAGAAAAGGGAATGGACTAACTCCGAAAAATTCATCCCTTTCATTTTTTTTTATATTTAAAAAGAATATAAGAATTTTTTATATTTTATTTTCCTGTTCACTTAAAACCGAGAGAATTATTTGATGGTAGTTTTTGATTAAGGATGTTCACCCCTTATGTCATCTCAAATTTGTAAAATTACACATAATAATCTTGATCGGTTTCCATTCGCAGGGTGAAGTTGCTTCATAATTAATAATTTTCCGTTCACAGTCTGAAGTTGCTTCCAAATCAATGATGGATCCAGAAATTGTATGTCTCCCTTTAACACACTGGAAACAAAGGACAAGAGGGGGTGATCACCCCCTTTGTTTCCAATGTGTTAAAAGGAGACACACAATTTCTGGATCCGCCACTGTTCCCAATTAATAATTTTCCTTTCGCAGTGTGAAGTTCCTTCAGAAACTGAAATTGCTGTCATGTTGACGTTTTTCAATAATAAATTAAATTGGTCTACCTAATTTTAAAATTAAATAAGTACACTGTTCAATTTTGAATGTTTGCAAATGTTAAAAGTAAGCATAAATGTAAAAAATATTATGTATAATTTACATAGACAATTGAATGTTTATATTGAACCAGAAGTTATTTGACTCATAAAACCAATAATAAAATTTTAAACTTACTGCGTCGAAAATTTTGCCGTTAACAATTTAAACAGTTCTTTTATTGAGTTAAATAAAATCAAATTTATTTAATTAGTTTTAAAAAGAAGTACTAAATTGTTTTATTAATTAATAATTAACAATTTAAACATTTTAACATTTTAAAAGTCTTATTTGAATTAAACGTCTTAAAATTTAAACAAAGTTATACGGAAGTACAGTAAAGAGGGACAATTCGTGCATGGTGGGACTAAAACGGCTAAAAGGTACAACACACTTAAGGTATGTTTTTTATTATGATAATGAAAATCAAAATAATAATCTAGTATAGACGATTCAGAAGGATTTCTACTTTACTAAGGATGAAGATGAAATTTTTTGCGATCTCTGAAAACATTGAAAAATGTTTAAACGTGTGGGTGCATTTTTAAAAATTGGTTACTCTCTAAATCTGAATTAGTGAAAAGTCGGTCACTAATTTACTTTAGTGATAATTTCTACTAATTATTAGTCATTTTTCACTATTTTTTTAGTAGTTTCAAACATTTCACTAAAGCTTTACTCAAAAACTACTAATAATTAGCAGAAATTTTCACTAAAGTGAATTAGTGTTCGACTTTTCACTAATTTAGATTTAGAGAGTAGACCTCCAAACTTTGTATGTGTTCAATAGTATAAAATTATTACAAAATTTTCAATTTCCGTGCTTTTCTTTATACTTTATCATCAAAAAGTAGTCTCGAACAGCTAAATAATAATTTTAAATAGAAATTAAGTATTAAAAAATTGTTTTATTAATTTAAATCATCAAACAAAAAATAGTGTAACTATTTAGAAGATCGGCGGTACTAAACGGTACAACTTTTCAACAATTATAATTTTAAGAAGAAAATGATTTAAAAATCTAAAAATGATTGACTTCTCTTTAGAATTAAGTTCCTTAACTGCCTGTAGAAATGAAAAAGCTGAAAAAAATTTTCTTTTGCGAAAAGTTAAAAAACCTAAAAGAAATACGTAAAAGTTGTATCTGATAGCCCCTCCACGTAATTAATAAAAATAATTAATAATGTTTTAAATTAAACAATTTCGAATTTCGTTTGTTTGTGTTAGTCCCACCAGATTGTAGAAACAATTTTCATTCGAACATAATTGAAGTAATTGAAAAATTATGAAGTAGAAGCTTTCCAATTTGAATAATTATTATTATAAGGGAGAACATTTTTAGTTATTAAGAAAGCCGTGATTGATTTCATTCGTCACTTTTTCCAAAAAGTGGAAATTTGGCATTCTTGCAACCGTTTTTGCTTTTTTCCAAGTTAACTGATATTTCTAATTGATTCTGAAGCCCAATAAACGCTTTTTTGTAACAAAAAGACTCTTATCAAATATCCCGAGCAAAGAAAAGTAGAAAATTTTATTTATTGAAAAAGCCCTGATTTATTTCGTGCGCAACTTTTTCGAAAAATTTGAAACATGGCATTTATGCAAGCGTTGTTGGTTTTTTCTAAGTTAACTGAAAAGTAGACAATTTTATTTATTAAGACAGCCTTGATTTATTTTGTGTGGAATTTTTTTCAAAAAGTGGAAATTTGACATTGCTGCAACTGTTGATTCTTTTCTTTAAGTTAACTGACATTTTAATTGATCCTGCGGTTCGGTAAACGTTATTTTTGTAACAGGAGACTCTGAGCAAACGTCTCCCGCAAAGAAAAAGAGAAATTTTTAATTATTGAGAAAGCGACGTTTTTATTTCATTAGCCACTTTGTCAAAAATTGAAAATTTGGAATTTTTGCAACCCTTGTTGCTTTTTTCTAGGTTAACTAAATTCTTCAATTAATCCTGCGGTCCAAAAAACGTTTTTTTTTTGTAACAAGGAGAATCTGAGCAAACATCCCCTGCAAAGAAAAAGAGAAATTTTTCATTATTGAGAAAGCGACGTTTTTATTTCATCAGAAAATTTTTCAAAACTTGGAAATTTGGCGTTTTTGCAACCCTTGTTGCTTTTTTCTAGGTTAACTAAATTCTTTAATTAACCCTGCGGTCCAGTAAACGTTTTTTTGTAACAAGGAGAATCTGAGCAGACAACCCCCGCAAAGAAAAAGAGAATATTTTAATTATTGAGAAAGCCCTGATTTTTTATTTCATTGGCCATTTTCTCCAAAAAATGAAAATTTGGTATTTTTGCAACCGTTAATGCTTTTTTCTAAGTTAACTGATTTTTTTCAATTGATCTTGCTGCCCGGTAAACGTTTTTTTGTAACAAGGAGAATCTTATCAAATATCCAGAGCAAAAAAAGTGGGAATTCTTAATTATTGAAAAAGTCTCGATTTTATTTCATTAGCTACTTTTTACAAAAAGTGGAAATTTGGCATTGCTGGAACCCTTGTTGCTTTCCTAAGTTTACTGATATGTTTAATTTATCCCGCGGCCAAGTAAACTTGTTATTTGTTACAGCGAGAATCTTATCAAATATCCGAACCAAAGAAAAATGAAAAATTTTAATTATTGAGAAAGCCCCGATTTTATTACATTAGCCACTTTTTCCAAAAGGTGGAAATTCAGTATTTTTGCAACCGTTTGATGTTTTTTCTAAGTTACTTGATTTTTTAAATTGATCCTGCGGTCCGGTGAACGATTTTTTGTAACAAGGAAACTCTTATCTAACATCCGGTCCAAAGAAAAATGGAAAATTTTAATTATTGAGAAATTCCCGATTTTATTTCATTAGCCACTTTTTCCAAAAGGTGGAAATTTGGCATTTTTGCAACCGTTGTTGCTTTTTTCTAAGTTAACTGATATTTTTATTATTTCGTGGGCTACTTTTTCCATAAAGTGGAAATTTGGTATTTTTGCAACCATTTTTGCTTTTTTTTAAGTTTACTGATATTTTTAATTGATCCTGCGGACCGGTATAAGCAAAAGTAAAAAATTTTAATTATTGAGGAGGCCCTGATTTATTTCCTGGGCCACTTTTCCCAAAAAGTAGAAATTTGGCATTGTTGCAATCATTGATTCTTTTTTCTGTTAAGATTATTGGCATTCTTAATTATTGATGTTGTCTGGCCAGCTGTATGCCTCAACTGTATCAATGGTTGCATTGTATTAAAAATTCTAATACAGTATTTATGTGTTTGCATTTAACTAAAAATAGAGTTTATACCTATTATTTTCTTTTAGTATCCTAACAGATGGGAGTGGAATGTTTCACGCGCGCTGTTGCGCACGTATAATGTTTTATAAAATCGAGGAAAATAACAGTATTATTGTTAAATATAACAAATTTTAAAAAAGAAATCAAAATACGATATAGAAAAAGTACATGAATCTATATTTGTTTATTTAACATATTATATGCATATTATTGTTACATTTTAATGTTAATGTTAATGTTTAATGTTAATGTTTAATGTTAAGTTTAATGTTAATGTTTAATGTTATTATATGCATAAAATTGTTACATTGTTATATTATTTATATAACATATTACACATGCAATTGTTTATTTCTCTTTTAGATTACACTATCAATGATGAAGATTGAATCATAATTACAATTTTTTTTCTAAAACGAAAGAAGAAATACAAGATCTTAAATAAGTAATCTTAAATAAACAATTACAGATTAAACTATTTTTCCTAAATCACAATAAAGTTTCTCTTTTAAAATTTGTTATATTGAATTATGTGTTTATTTTCCCCGATTTTACAAACTATTTCAAAGACTATTCAAATTTAAGTCACAATAACGGATGAACATCCTTAATATCATTTCTGTCACGTGACCATGCATTCATTCAAGTACTTAGTCTCGATTCAGCGCGGTGGAGCTTTTAAGGACGGAAGTTCCGAGGCATCTGTTACGCCAAATGAAAATTGATTTGTAACATTAGCACGATATTCGGTGAAAGTGAGGGAGGGAGAGGGCATATATATGACGCAGTAAGACGATAATAGAATTTTCATGTAATCCTTAGTAATTCCCTTGCGGTTGCAGAGAAACCCACGTCTGGGTCTGGGGTCCCGCGAAATCCCTAGAACATATAAGGGACCGACTCACGGGGTTTTAAATCCCCTGAGGGTTAATTGCCTGATGTTTTGACACGAGAGATTCCCGCAAAAGGGTGTCGAATAACGACGCGAAATTCCATTGACCTATGTTTTTTAAACCTCTGTCACTTAAATCTTTCAGGAAAAAAAAATCATTTTTTAGTAAGCGTGGTAAAATTTGTTATTAAGATAATTAATAGAATAATATTTTGTATTTATATTTTTTTTGTATTTTTTGTATTGATGCAGTCAATGGTTTTTTTTTAAATTCTAATAATGATAAAAAATGGATTAAGAAATATGTATCCTTTCATTTATCATTTTAGTTTGTGATATCAGTTTTATGAAGAGGACTTTTTGCGGAAAGATTATCAAAATGTCATGGACAGCATCAGTAATAAATTTGAAAAGTGCTAGGTATTTTATGATACTTTTATTGTTTTATGGGCTTGATTGAAATTTCATATCCTCCTATAAAAATTTAATTCGATAAGGTGCAGTGAGTAAACGATCACGTGTTTGGAAGAAGAATTGGCCATAAAAAGGGTCAGATTGTAAGATTTGTCAAAGTAAGAAATCAGAGACTTGAACACGTGTGTTTTCCTTAGAAATTTCTTACAAATATTTTACTTGCTATTACTATTTCTTAAGTTTTTGTATTATTAGTTTTATACAAGTTGTAATACTGGCAAACTCCGGGATTTAAAATAATCGAAAATTATTATTTCTATGAAATAAATTATTCTATTAAATTAATATTTCTATGATATAATATGAAGACATGAGAATGACAACTCGGTTAAGACCATTTAAAGTTGGCCCCTAAATTAGGTTATTTTAACTATTACTTGGGGCGCCAACTTCAAATGGTCTTTAACGAGTTGTCATTCTCATATCTTCATATGAAGTTTAAATTTTTATTGTTATATAAAAATAATGCAGGATCTTTGAATTTCAAAATGTGAAAATTATTTTTCAAATTGGGAAACTGTTTGAAAAGTCTCATCACGATAAGTCAGAATTATTTCCATTGCTTCAAAAGTTTAAAAACAAAGGTTTTTATCTGTTTGCGGCAAGAATAATTAGAACAATGATAAAAGGTTTAATTCTGTGAACGGTTAAACTTCGACTTAATAAATTATCGGATTTTATGATAGAACTTTGTGTTTCTAAAGCTAAAGTTTAACAAATTGCATAGAGATAGGACCTTGAGACTCTAAGAGAAATTCGAAGTTGGTTTTCTCTTCATTTGTTATCTATGATATATAATTTTAAACTTTTATTAATTTTTAAAATATCACTTATAAAATGAGGGTTAAAATGCAGTAATACAAAATCAGGTGAATGAATTCGTTGAAGAGCCTCAGAATGGTTTTTAAATGTTCTCTCTAAATCTGAATGAGTGAAATTTGATTGTGTGGATTTAATATTTGTTCTTTATTTAGAAATTGTATTTTAGAATTAGCTTAAAATTACGTTTAGAGATTTCATTAAACTATCTTCTTAAATCTGAGATAGTTAATTCTTTTTAATTTTTAATTTAATTTTTAATTTTTTAATTCGTTTACAAAATTATTTATTGACAATTTTACTAATTTATAGTCAATAATGACTAATTTCCAGTGAGATCACAACTTTCTAAATCTGAATCAGTGAGAAGTGGGTCACGAAATCAAAACAGTAAGGATTTTCACTGATTGTCAGTGAAAATTGTCAGTGAAAATCCTTACTGATTTGATTTAGTGATCCACTTCTCACTGATTCAGATTTAGAGAACTAATTCATTTAGTAGAAAAATTCACTACTGGAATCAAATTCAGTACTGTGATTAAAGTGAATTAGTAGTATTTCACTCACAGTAGAAACTAGACTTTTCTTTCAATCCGGCATGCTTTTTTGGGCGTTCTAATATGATCTTCGGCTGTTCCATATGATATCTGATCAACTTCATTTTGAAAGATGATACCAGATTCAATTTTGTTTTCAGTACAGAGCCAATAAATTAATCCGAAGTTGAAGAAGAAGTTAATTTTGTTTTCATCCATAATTATTCTATTATGATTTTCAGAAATCATAATTCTTTTATTCAGGATTCATGGACTAAACTGAAGTCGGATGGTTTTGTCGCCCAATCTGTTTCCATACCGAATTTGGCTCTAAAAGCATTTTTATTCTTTAGTGTGCTGTTAGTTAGTCATTATTATCCGAAAATTAGTAAAAATGATTACTAAATCATTTGGTGCACGAATCAACACTTTTTCGTTAATCAAAAGTGCCTAATTCAGGTTTAGAGAGTATCTTTTCGGGCGATTAACTCTTTTTGGTCAAAAAAGTCAGATAAGGGTGTCTCCTGTAAATAAAAAATATAAAATTTGTCAGGAAACTGAAAAATTTGGTCGGAAAAAACCGGGAATTTCAAATGGCCTGATCGCTAGACACCCTGGAGATAGACTCCTACGTTTCTAGGTTCTCGAAATATTATCCTTAGTTTTTTTTTGCCATTGCAAACATTTGAAAGAACTTAAATTAATTTTACACGAACAATGGTTTAAAAACCCCATCAAACAGAAAGCACATTAATTTTTTCTTCTTCACAGAGAAGTTTTCAAGGAAGATTTTGTATGAAAATTTATGTATTCAGTTGTTGTAAAACTGCAAAACCGTCTAGATTGTGAGTCCAACATCTCGTTAAAGTGCGGAGAAAAAATACACTTTCTCTCTGATGTATGGTAATAAAGTGGAGCTCCCCGCGGAGTCCGCGTTCCGCGAAGCTGTTCCATATTTCGAACTATGATTTCTGACTTCATGTGGCACTTTTCTCACCGTGACAATCTGTAAAGGGGACAATCTCCAACACATGTGTGAACTTGTCTCGATCTTACATAGGTATACACTTTACGCAAAAGAACGTCAGAGTATTGGCTGGTCTCGGTAGCAGTAGCGTATCCAGGCTTGCGTTCTTATAATGTTTTTCCAGGATAAATGGGCTTTCCGCTGGGCGAGGTGATTCTATGGGGTTTCGGTTACCATGGTAACCCCGTAACGCCATTAAGCGGGTACAGGGTTTCTCTCCGCGTCGAGCTTGTAGGAGTCAAGGTTTGGTTCTGGACGACGTGAAAAGAGAAGGAAAGCAAGATGAAATGCGAGAAAAAGAGAGAAAAAAACGTGGGAGAAAAAATGTGGGAGAGAGAAAGCAAGACGGAAAAGAGGAAAAGAAAGAAAGATGGAGGAAATGAAATAGAGGTAGAGAAGAGAAAGATGGAAAAGGGGGAAGATAGAAAGGAAGAAGAAAGATAGAAAGGGGTGAGAGAGAAAAATAGGGAGAGATAGCAAAAGAGGGAAAGAGAAAGAGGGAGAGAGATGCTCCATAAAAATAAATAACTCGCGAGCACAGAGGTATAAAGGTGATACGTGGCTCCCCATGAGTCAAGGGGAAGAAAGCTACTGGGCTTTGGTAACGCAATGCTCTATTTATCCAACAAAGAATAAAATGAAAATGACAAGGAGGAAGTCGATGTTCCCCTTTATTTTGACGTGTTCGGATAGTTTCTATATGCCAGTCATGCGTTGTCTGAAAATACCTATGGGCCATGTGGGTTAAATCTACTTTTTCACCATAAGCAATTTCTTTTCCTAATGTCGTTTTTCACGTCACATGTCGAAAGAATGATTTATTCGGATAAAACGAGGGGTTAACAAATAGTGAGGTCAGGTGTAAATTGTACAGGTCGACTGAAATCACTGTAGTCGCTTGAAGTTGCGTGATTTTTCTTGCAAACACATAACTTAGAGTCAGTTGAAGTTACTTAAATTCAGTTGAAGTTACTTAAATTCAGTTGAAGTTATTTAAATTCAGTTGAAGTTATTTAAATTCAGTTGAAGTTATTTAAATTCAGTTGAAGT
>JBAGKK010527872.1:0-12760 GCA_037177015.1 Euceroptres primus
CGACAGGTAATTTAAAAAAAAAGTGGTGTCACACTTAACACTTCTTAACCACAAAATTGAAAATTTTTAAAAATTATGTATTTATTTATTTATAAAATCGAATCGAGAATGTGAAACAAAATCTTTACTTTATTTGAAACAAAAAAAGTTTAAAGCAAACAAGAACTTTATTTAATTAAAAAAAAACATTGATTCAATCTAAATAAAAATTTATTCAAATCAAATAAATAAGGACACATAAAGAATTTGTTTGAATCAAAGAAACATTTGTTTGACCCCATATCAACGTTATTATTTGTTTGATTTAAACAAATTTTGTTTAAATTTAACAAATATTTTTCTGAGTGAACCTCAAAGTTCACTCAAAAAAATATTTGTTTTTTTGAAAAATTATTGAAAGAAACAAATTTTTTGTTTCAATTAACAAAACATTTATTTCATTTTAATAAATGAAAAATATCTACCTTATTAATCGAAACAAATAATTTGTTTGACTTAAATAAAGAATTTGCTTAAATTAAATACATTTAAGTTTATACAAATATTTGTTTGATTTAAACAAAAATTATAATCTACAAACGATATTTCCTTAGAAAAACGCTAATACCGCAGAAGGATCTTTCTCACAATAAAGACTACAATCATACTGAATATAAAGTGTCCGAAACGTGTTATAGTACTGTCATTACGCATCCCGCGCATCCCGACAGGTAATATAAAAAAAGTGGTGTCTTACACTTAACACTGCTTAACCCCAAAATTGAAATTTTTTAAAAATTATTTATAAAATTGAATAAATTTTAAAAAACAAAATCTTTACTTCATTTAAAACAATAAATGTTTGAAGTAAACAAGAACTTTATTTAATTTGAACAAAAAATGTATTCGATCTAAATGAAAATTTATTAAAATCAAATAAATAAGGATAAATAAAGAAGTTGATTAAATCAAACAAACAATTGTTTGACCCCATATCAACGTTATAATTTGTTTGATTCTAACCAATTTTGTTTGAATAAAAGAAATATTTTTCTGAGTGATAATCAAATCTTTATGTTGATTTATAAAATCAAGGAATTATAAAATCAAGTACTAAAATTATTTTTAACGAATTTTGAAAATTTTATTTTCTTTTTTTTAATGTATGCTTATTAGGGTGGTCCAAATTTTTTTTCGAATTTTCATGCATATCGCTCACAAATTTGTTTGAATTAAAAAAAAAAAAATGCGTTTAAAAAAAAATGTTATTTAGAGGTTCCATAAGCTCCATGAAGTGGAGTTTATGTAAATAAACTTTTGTAAATTTTATTCAGAACCGTCAATATTAGGTGAATCGTGTTGAAACTCAACATTTCCCTTCACAATTAGCCATAAAATACGAATCAAAAATTACTTTTTAAATATCACTCCAATAAGTCTGTTTTATAGTGTCCCGAAAAAACCCAATAAGTGAAAAATTGGGTTTTGCGAGTTTTTGGCACTAATTGTGATTTTTTTGCGGTTTTTTAAATACAAGTTGTTTCTAACACATAAAGTATAACTTTCTATTGCCAATTATATGTTTAAGTAAATTTTTTAAATAATTTATTATTGTTTATAGCAATTTTCTCTTAGAATAGAGTTAGAAAGTCGCGGTTTTTTTTCGAATTTTTCAACATTTTTTCAACTTTTCAGTTAGAGCAAGGCAATCGTCAATTAAATTTAACAGGGATAATTGTTTAAACAATTTATTATTATTTATAACAATATTCTCTTAGAATAATGCTAGAAAGCTCCGGTTTTTTCTAAAATTTTCTACTTTTTGTCCATTTTTCAATTAGAGAGAGATAATAATTAATTCAAATTAACAAAAATAATTGTTTAAACAATTTGTCATTATTTTTAATAATACTCTCTTTGAATAATGCTAGAGTGTTGCGGCTTTTTCTGAAATTTTCAACTTTTTGTCCACTTTTAACGTAGAGTAAGGTAATAATTAATACAATTTAGCAAAAATAATTCTTTAAACAAATTATGATTGTTTATAACTGTTATCTTCTTCTCTATTAGATGCTAGATAGTTGCAGTTTTTTCTGAAATTTTTAACTTTTTGTCCACTTTTCACTTTATGCGGCTATAATTAATGCAAGTTAACAAACATAATTGTATTAATTATTACCTCACTAAGTGAAAAGTGGACAAAATGTTGAATATTTCAGAAATATCTGCAATTTTCTAGCATTACTATAGGAGAAGATAGTTATAAATAATAATAATTTGTATAAGCAATAGGGTGGGTCAAAAAAATAAAATTTTGGAAATTGGAAATGGAACTATGTGGAAAACTAGCATATTAGGACCCTGAAAAAGTGTAATTATTTGGATTCGATCGAAAAACGCCTTGGTTTTGCGCTTTAACAAAATATGTTTGAAAAAATTCTATTTTCGTAATTTTGATATTTTCGTGGGTGTTCCTTTTTTTACATTTCTGGAGGCCTTAAACGACTTCCCAAATTTTTAAAGATTTTTATCTGCAGCCCCATCAGCGATTATTAATGTTTAGTAGACACCTGTTTTCACAAAATAATTTTAAGCTTTACAGAAATGTAGAGAGAATTTTTTTTAGGTATATCTAGAACGTTTCTACTGGTAAAAATACGCTAGAAAAAAGTTCGATTAGTCTAGGAATCATAAGTGTAAATATAGTGAATTTTTTTAAAACTGAGTTTTTGATTTTTTTGAATTATTCTTTTTCAACTGACTTTAAATATTATTTTTAACATCTAAGGGTGTTTTAGTGATCAAAATACTATTAAAAAAAAACAAAAATGACTTCTTGGAAAACATGCTGCCTCTTTGTTTTTGATTCCATGTACTTAACAATTTTTTTCTAGAGTATTTTTATCACCAAAATTAAAAATTAAAAAAAAACGTAAATGAATTGGTCAATTATCAATTTTTTTCTAGAGTATTTTTATCACTAGAACACCCTCAGCTGTTAAAAATAAAATTTGAAGTGATTTGAAAAAGAATAATTTAAAAAATCGAAAACTCAGCTTTTAAAAAATTCAATATGACACTTATGATTCCCGAGAGTAATCAAATTTTTTTCTAGCGTATTTTTATCAGTAGAAACGTTCTAGATACCTGAAAAAGTTCTCTCTACATTTCTGTAGATCTTAAAATTATTTTTTTAAAACGGGGATCTACTAAACATTAATAATCTCTAATGGGGCTGCAAATAAAAATCTGTAAAAAATTGGGGAGTCGTTTAAAGCCTCTAGAAATTTAAAAAAATTGAAATCCACGAAAATATCAAAATTACTAAAATAAGAATTTTTTCAAACATATTTTGTTAGCACGCAAAACGAAGGCTTTTATCTATCGAATGCAAATTAGTTATACTTTTTCAATGTCCTAATTCGCTACTTTTCAATAGTTCCATTTCCGATTTCTAAAATTTTGTTTTTTCGACCCACCCTAATAAGCAATTATGTTTGTTAAATTTCATTAATTAGTAACTTACTCTAAGCGAAAAGTGGACAAAAAGTTGAATATTTCAGAAAAAACCGCAAGTTTCTAGCATTATTCAAAGAGAATATTATTAAAAATACTGAGTGGGGGATTATATTGACCCTTGATGAAAAAACTGCAACTTTCTAGCATTATTCAAAGAGAATATTATTAAAAAATACTCAGCGGGCGATTATATTGACCTCGATGAAAATAATCGACACTGATGAATAATTTATTTTGACCCTGAAGCTAAAATTAACATCCAATATTATAAACGATTATTAAAAAAATAACAAATTGTTTAAGCAATTATGTTTGTTAACTTGAAATAATTATACCTTACTCTAATTGAAAAGTGGACGAAAGGTGGACAGTTTTAGAAAAAACCGTAACTTTCTAGCATTATTTTAAGAGAATATTGTTATGTTTAAAAATAAATGGTTTAAACAATTATTTCTGTTAACTTTAATTGATTATTGCCTCGCTCTAACTGAGAAGTTGAAAAAATGTTGAAAAGTTCTGAAAAAACTGCAACCTTTTAACTGTATTCTAAAAGAAAATTGCTAAAAACAATAATAAATTGTTTTAAAAATTTATTTAGGCAACTAGTTATCAGTATAAAGTAGTATTTTATGTATTAGAAACAATTTATGATAAAAAAACCGCAAAAACATAATTAGCGCCAATAACTCGCAAAACTCAATTTTTCACTTATGGGTTTTTTGTTTGGGGCCCTATAAAACAGACTTATAGGAGTGACATTTAAAAAGTAATTATTCATTTGTATTCTATAGCTAATTGTGAAGATATATGTTGAATTTCCACTCGATTCACCTAATATTGACGATTCTGAATAAAATTTACAAAATCGTATTTTTTTCTTATGGGAAATACGTGTTAAACTTCATGGGGTTTGCGGAACCTCTAAATATCATATTTAAAAAACTGCATTTATTTTTTGTGGATTTAAACAAATTTAAGGGCACTATGCATAAAAATTCGAAAAAAATGTTCCAATGCATTTTTGGATCACCCTAATCCTTATACGCTAGAAAAAATAGTTTGAATCATAATTTTTTAGGGAAAAGTGGTTCATAGATGTTTATGGTGCGCAGAAAATTATTTGGAATTATTTAATAATTATTTAGTAAAATACAGTTTAGTCATTAGTAGTTTATATATTTAGGGCTCTTACGTTTTTAAATCAATTTTTAATTCAGTCCTTCTTTTTTTTAAAACATAAGAACGAAAATGTGATTTGGAGCTAAGTTGGGGTTTTGGTTGTGGTTGAGATTACGAGCAGTTCGTCAAAAAATCACGATATGGAAAATTAATGGTTTGAAAATTAAGTAAATCAATTGAAAAATATAGTTTAAAACTTGTAGAGTATTATATAAGAATACCGAATACGGTTTTTATGAAATACAAATTATTAATTTTCTTCGGTGTGTTTAAGAAACAATATTTATTAATTAATCTCATTATTTCTTTGAATTGCTTAGCAAAAAATACTCTGTTCTTTATTTTGGTTACGCAAAAGATTATACGTCAAATTGGAGCTTGGAAAAATCCGACTCCCTGTGGCCTATTCATCCCTACTTAAAAATAGGAAAAAACACAAATTTTCTTTCAATTTCAATCCTCAACAGCTCATTTTGTGCCTTAAAAGATCCTTCACAGTTCTATTTTGTCAGTTTTTATTAAAATTATTTTATTTAGAATTTATGCAGTTAATGATCTTGCAAATTAAATAATTACAAACTTTAATAATATCGTACCAAATAGGACTCATAATTACAAACTTTAATGATATCGTACCAAATAGGACTGTAAAGGACCTTTTAAGGAACAAAATGAGTTTTAAAATTGCAAGTTGCAATTGCAGAATTGCAAAATTACGAATTTTGTCTAAGACGCAGGATAAAACTGAAATATTCAAATAACAAATTTTAAGTAAACTATTATAACTCAAACTATTTTTTTATATCAAAAGCTTCATTTTCTCTTCTAAGCTTCGTTGGAATTAACAAAAAGCTCTTTTTTCTTGATTTTATAATTCAAGATAAATATTGAATAATTTTAAATTGGACTGTACTAGAAGGTCCGTAAGAGGTTGATCAAATTTTCTGAAGAATTAATATTGAACAGTAGGTGATTGCTAAAAAGTGGATAGTTTTAAAACCCAGTCATTTACCACATTTTAAATTATCTGAATAAAGGATTGATATCTGAGTAAATTTTATTGTAATTAAAATGTCAAAATTTTACATAACTGATCCAAAAATTTCAGCTGAAAGTTGATCAACTTTTCTGTTACTTTCACTACTTTTGTGGTGATGATTACAATAGCTTTATTGCGGTCCTATAAATTTCTCTCAAGCTTACAATGAAAATGGATTTCTTTTAATGGTCAAAATGATATATAATTGAAATAAAAATTGCAAGAACTCTAAATTGTTCAATGTAAATTGTACAACTTGGAGAAACTTAATATAGTCTGGGTATTTTTTGATGGTAAAAAACTTGGAAATATTTAAATTTTAATAACTAAACCTGAGACTTTAAGAAATCACGTGTTGTAAGGGTCATATGAAATGAAAAAGCAATTGAATTTTTGTTTATTTCGTAAATAATTGTTATTAAATTGTTATTAAATTGTCTTAAATTGTTATTTCTTACGACAATATTAAAGCCAAAAAGTTATTAATAGTTAAGAAAATATCAAGGAATGGTTCTTGAAAATGTGTCTCGCGCAGAAGTAGTCAGTAACAGAAAAACATCTTTGATTTCAGTGATATGCAATTTATTCACATGAACTTTTAAATTGAAATTCTTACCTCAAACCCGTCTACTATCGACTGTCAAACTGTTTCAGAAATAACTTATCACTTTTACGAATAAACTTTTGGAAAATTTTGTGAATTTCAAACTTCTACAATTTTTGTAGGCTTATTGCTTGCTTATAAATTGTACACTTTTAGTCAAATATTTTGGATTATAAAATAATTTTGAATATTATTTCTCCCTTTTTCTTTAAAAAGTATTTTTTAAGTAGGTCTTAGAAAGTGGATATGAATTGCAGTTCATTATTCATTTTGTCAAAAGCAAGGATCTTAGACTATCGGAAAAATAAATTTTCCTTTAGAAAACCGCCCTTGTTGATTAAACCCATTACAATAGAAAAAAAACTATGGTCGTTTCTCACCCTCAATCAGATTCATTCCTCCCCTTTCATTCCCGTTTTCCATTAACAATCGTGAATCTAATTCATCATCTCGTTTTCCACACTCGATTTCGTTCTTGCACTTTTAAAGATTATCGTCTATATGGATTGAAAACGACTCGTTTGCGAAGTTTTCACGACATCGAAAAACGCAGGGAAGGAACGATTCGAAATGAAAGAATCCGGAAGGTGAAAGGCGGCTATGGTAGCACGATGAGTAGAGATTAGGGGGAAGGAGTTCAAGGGATGCGAGGAATGAGTCGTGAGGTTATGAAGAAAGAAGAAACCGAATTACATTCTTTTTTTACACGAACAGTCTTATCTTAAATGCTATTTCTCCGAGCGGATATTTTATTTGTTAAAGACTCTAAAATTTTTCTTGGCTGCAGCAGGGGTTGTCGGAAAGTGCAAAATGTTTTATAAGCGTCATGTCACACACATTTTTTTTTCTTTTTTTTGCACTCTTTCTAATATACGTGCTTGCAACGTGACATCGAATTTCCTTCGACACAACAGCCGATATATTACTTCTTCGAGGAAATCTGGCAACTTTAAATTAAGTCTGGCCACAAAGTTTCTTTCCCTTTCTTGCCACGTCCAAAGAACAGATCGAATCATGGCACATATCATGATCAGTGAAGGAAAGAGTGATCGCAAAAATAGCTTCACAGTAAATCGTGAGATATTATTTTAATCTGCAGCAATATTATTTTAATCTGAAGTGGATCATTTATTCTATTGTCACAGTCTTTTGTTTTTCGAGTTCTCATTTTGCTGCAGATTAACATGATACCTTGGGATTTTCTGTGCTTTTGGGAGCAACATTTTGAAACTGAATTGTATGGCAAACAATACCTTATGATAAGACACTAATTACAGAAAATTTTTAACTTGAGGTGGCAATTGGTTTCAGAGATATGGGGGGGGGGGGCAAAGGTCGTTAACGAATTAGCCTATTATGTGCTTCAAACCACAACTTTTATGCCACTTTCATAACTCAGAATCACTTACCCTAGGGTTTTCTGGGTGGCCGATAACGAATCTGAAATCAGATTTTCAAAATTCAAAATGGCTGATCCAATATGATGATACACGTCTTAAAAAAATATTTTGCTTATCACGGAACCCAGTTTGGTGATTCAAGATTTCCTACTCTGGGGTTTGTTTAGTCGCTAAAAACGGATCTAAAGTCAGATTTTCAAAACTCAAAATGGCTGATCGCATGTAAAAAGGTATTTTAATTATCATTCGGAACCCATTTGGGTGGGTCAAGATTATCTCTTCTGTTGTTTTTTGGGTCGCTGAAAACAAATCTAAAGTCAGATTTTCAAAATTCAATATGGCAGACCATATTTTTAAAAAATATTTTGATTATCACGGAATCCAATTTGGGTTCCGTGGGCTCAAATTTTCCTACTCTTGGGTTTTTGAATTACTGAATAGCAAATCAGAAGTCAGGCTCAAGGTTCAAGATTTCCTACTCTTGAATTTTTGCATTACTGAATAGCAAATCAGAAGTCAGATTCTCAAAATTTTAAATGGCTGATCCAACATGGCGGGCCACATCTAAAAAGAATATTTTAATTATCACGACTTTGGGAAGATAAATCGAGGCTAAAAACAATTTCGAAATTGGTTAATATTTTACCATCGCGCATCGGAGTCAAAATTTTTGAAATTTGGTCAATTTTTTTATTTTTTTAGCTTAAATCGAAGAAATACGTTATTATTTTGTTGTCCAAAAAAATTTTTCCCTGGTTTTTGAAGCAGTCAAAAATGGTGATTTTCGCTTTTTTAGCAATTTTTATTCATTGCATAAAGCCGAAATTTTTTATTTTTATTTTATCAAAGTAATAACATGTTTCTTCGAATTAAGTTGAAGAAATTTCAACCACGTCTTGTTCGATTTTTCTTAAAAAAATTTGGAAATAAAAAAATTTAAAAAAAAACGAATTTTTTGCACATTTTCAAAAAATTCCAACTTGAATAATTGTTCTTCTTTTTAAATTGTAATTTCATATTACTGTTCACTACTAAAAACTACCAAAAAGATTAATTAATTAATTAACTACCAAATTAGTTAACTACCAAAAATTCGCCATAATTTCTTGGTCCATAGGAAATTAAATAAAATTCAAAACTTTGACTCTGCTGGGCGTTGGTAAATTATTAACCAATTTCAAAATTTTTTGTTGGCCCGGATTTATCTTCCGCAAAGACGTGATCATCAAAATATTCTTTTTAGATGTGCTTCGCGCCATATTGGATCAGCCATTTTGAATTTTGAAAATCTGACTTTTGATTTGCTATTCAGCAATTCAAAAACCCAGGAGTATCTTGTGCCACCAAACTGGGTTCCGTGATAATCAAAATATTTTCTTAAGATGTGGTCCGCCATATTCGATCAACCATTTTGAATTTTTAAAATCTGATTTCAGACTCGTTATGAGCGACCAAAAAACTCTAGGATAAGTGATTTTGAGTTATAAAAGTAGCATGAAAGTCGTGGTATGAAGCACATAGGCTAAATCGTTAATGACCTTTGACCCCCCATATCTCTGAAACCGTCACCTCAAGTTAAAAATTTTCTGTGCCTAATGTCTCATCATGAGGTATTGTTTTTCATACAATTCAGTTTCAAAATCGCTGCTCCGAAAAAAGGCTAAAAAACCCCGTTTTTTCGGTCACTCTTTAGAGTAACTCTTGGTAAATTACTTTAAAACTAGCAAAAAATATCTAGTGGATTACGAATGTTCAGACTGATTCACAATCAACCTCTAAATTAATCAAATCTCTTTATTTTAGGAAAATAGGTTGGGTCATAGTATTTTTGATTGAAACGCATCTTTGACCAAATGAGCTATTAACTATCAAAACAAAACTCCAACTGTTAAATAAGCAATGATGATTCGGACTATTCTTTTCTAAATTTTAGGTTTCCCTTTCAAAATTCATTGCAATTAACGTATGTGACAAGGACCCTTATAGAAAATTTATACAAAATTGACAGTAATATAGAGATAGCGATAGCAATTAGAAATGGAACAAAATTTTGTTACGTTGATTTGTATTTGTTTTTGTTGTGTTTTTATGGCCGTGATGCTTTCCCAGAATTCTCGTTGTCCGAAGAACCGTACCAAAGTAATTTTTCGATTTTAATTTAAGAGATTTTGAGTGGTGAGAAGGGTAGTTTAAAAAATAAATCAATTTAATGAATATTGATTATTTAATTTCATTTTGAACGTAATTCATATAAAAAACGAGCGATACAGTATTATTAATTGAGTCGAGAGAACTACAAGGTACACTGTAAGTAGGTAAGTATTTGGTTGATATTCAAAACTCGACTGCCTTGTCTTCATTAGTTTGCGCTTAGGTTTAACAGCAATTTAACCTTAAATTCGGGAATTTGAAAGAGACTGTAAAAATTCGAAATTTAAGTAGTCAAGAGTAAAAAGATTAAGCAATAAAATTTATCATAAAAAAAGTGGATACAGACATACTTCAGGGCAGATGGTTTTATATAAATCGTAAGTTATAAGTTAAGTAAGTCTCAACAGTTTTGATTGCAGCAAAGATTCAATTTTCGTGAAGGAATATTATTTTATTGCGTTGATTTTCGCTTTTCATTTGTTTTGGGGTCAACGTAGAGTTAATTTTCATACAATATTGAGTTCAATTGTATATTCCTCTCAGTATTTTCGATGGGTATAATGGAAATGAACTGTATTCGAAACCTCTTCATTGAATTTCAGTATCGAAAGCATCAAAAGGCAGCTTTATTGCCAGCTCGTGTTTCGTTATACTAGAATAAATGATAGTGCATTTTTATTCATTCTGTAAACGGTCAAAAGAACTGAACTTTTTTCTGTCAATCAAAATACGTATATGAAAAATGCTTTCCTTTCTCTAAGCTTTAAAATTGTTCATTAATAAAAAAACAACATTAATGATTGAAAAATAATCATTTTTGAACACATTATTAGTACAAATTTAAAAGGTCAAAAATTATATTTAGGTTATTTGCTATTAATTCTCATTCTTTAAATTAAATTAAAGTCACGAGACTTTAAAATATTTTCGCTGGTATATTATGATACAATTCGGAACTAGCTTTTTCAGCATTTTGCGTAAAGCTGAAACTGTTTTAGGCAAAAAATCTGAACAGTGGCTTCTCATAAAAGGGTAATAGGTGGAAGTTGAAGTGAAAGAGACCCGCTAAATTCACGTGATATTCTAGAGGTGAATTAAACGAGCTCCCTCCGGATCGTAAAGCGCTAGGTAGAGCAAAAAAAATAAAATAGCGAACACTAGACCGACGAGAGAATAGGGAGAAATATAATTGGGGTAAAGTGGTGATAAAATCTTTATCCAAGATTAACATTTTCGTCTTTTAGAGTCTTAATACTTAAAAAGCTGCTGTCATTTTTTATAGATGAATCCATTAGTCCATTTTTCCATCCTTGGAATTGAAAAATATATTATTCGCAGACTTTGAAAAGTAAAGTTTTTTTTTTCAATATTTGATGAAGCTGCGTAATATTTTAGATTAAATAGGAGCCCAAATCAAACGCTTTTTCATGTGAATTTAAAAGTTATATTTAACGCTTTAGAAACGGTTTTTAGTAAAAACGTTTTCCGATAGCGATCTTTCTTTCTACTGAACTCCCATGAAGTACGAAAAGGATGGGCAGCGTATTGATTATTGAACGGTGAGACTAAATATTGCATTCCAGTGATATTGCATTTGAGTACGTAATATATCGCTTCCATATGCGAGATTTAAAACCGATACTTTGTGTATCATTCCGTTTTATCTGCCTGATAAATTCTGCTTTACGAAATTACAGTGGAACTAATAACCTCTTTAGAAATCTTTTTGTTAAATAGGCTAAGAAACTGATGAAGGTAATATAAAATAAATATAAATATAAATAAAAAATATATAAATATACATATATGGGTGATTGCCAAAAAGTTGACCATTTTAAGTCCCTATAATTTTTCACATATTCTGTGACTAATTAATATTTTCTAAATAAATCTGAGCAAAGTACTAACACCAGGGCACAATTTAGGGAAGTTTCAAAATTTTAGACGACTTCGTTTAGAAATTATAAATACAAATTTTTGAAAAATGTCAGGTTACGTGATGTCCCAAACTACAAATTTAAAATAGAAAATTGCTAAATAATATCAAAAATATTTTCCTTAATAATTTGGGCTTATGAAAATTGATTGAAATTAGTTTAAAAAGATAATTATGGAGTGATAATTTGAATATTTTACAGATAAAGATGCAAAAAATCACTCCAAAATCTATCCCCAATTTTTGTCAGGTTTTACGATTTTGCTATTTTAAAATAAAACTCGAAGATCGTGATTCAAACTATTCAAAATAGATTTGTTAATTTTAGGCTAACGAAGATTTTCATACAGTTGAAAATCGATTTCTCTTCAGTATTCCCAAATAGCAATCAATAATAATTACTATTCTTGAACAATATGGTTTACAAAATGTCATATTCATCGAACTATTAATTCAAAATTTTATTAAACGATAGAATATATTGAAGATGTGTAGTCAACATCAAATAAATCGCGCAATCACAAATGTTTTCCATATTTTTTACAATTTTTATCTGTTTTTGGAATATTTTTATAAGATTTTTCAAATATTTATATTGTCAAGGTCGAACGTCATACATTGTGAACATTGCGAACTTAACGACTTTTAAGGTTAAGGATGTCCGACTTCATTTTTTCCTCTCAAACTCTCCGAAAATGATTTCCATTCCTAAAGTTGTACATCAACTTCCTATGCATTTACATTACTTAAAAACATTCAGAACTCAACTAAGACTCCATGCTTATTACGCAAAAACATAGGTATAGGTGTTATTTTCGTATAGAATTTATAACTATCACAAATATATTCCTTGATCTCTCTAATTTTTTTTTTCATACTCTTTTTTAGAAATACCTATTTTAGGCGGCATGGAATAATAGTTTTTTTTCGGAAATTTTGTGGTACAATACGGT
>JBAGKK010527883.1:0-12758 GCA_037177015.1 Euceroptres primus
GTAATTTTAATGTAACTTTTTAATACGATCAGCTAGGATTTCAAACTAAGTGGATTTTGCTTCCTGGAAGCATCTAGGAAAATACTGTCAGAACATTTTTTTCCGACATTTTCGTTCAACTTCTTTTAGCTTGAAGATATGTTGGGATTTTTTAAACGAATTTTCATAAATTTGTTATTGAACTCGATAAAGTTTTCGTAGATAAAAACAAATGATTGCGACGAAAAGAAAAGACTTTATAAGTCAAAAAATTCCAGAACAGTGAACTTGTGGTAACTAAAGAAATGAAGGAATTTTATTTACAATAGAAATTGAAATACAACGAGAGTAACTTTACTTTCTTTGTCTTTTTTGAGGAAGTATCAATAAATCGACCTGAACAAATCCTCTTTCAAATTTGGTAAGCTTTAATTTAAAACAAAAATTTAGTTGTGCTACTCATAAAAAAATGCCTATAAAATAAAAAAGTCACTGAATTTTTTTCCCATGCATTGTATTTCAATTATAAAGAAAAGTGTGTGAAATTTGCAATTTAGATTCTTAATCATTTTTTTCTTAAAGGCCACAGCTGGGTAAGCATGGTTGGTCTGCCCTAACAGATATTTGGTTCATATTTGGGTGGTAAGTTTCTAACATTATAAGACTAATTTACCCCAAGTGCCAACTTCAAAAAAAAAATTTTTACAAAAGTTATAAAAAAATTTTGAAAAATTAAAAAATTAAAGTTTCTCGAAAATGGTTAAATTAGTTTCGATGGTTCAAATATATATTTTACAAGATATCACAGCGGTTCAAAAAAAAATGGAGGGTCAATTTTGGCAATTAGAAAGAAATAAAAAAAATTTTTTGAATTTTGGAATCATTTTTTGTATTATGAAAACTTTTTGTTACTGCCGCAATTTTCTGCCTATAATACACTTACGCCCTCAGTAACAACATATATTTTTGCGAGCATGATCCCGAAGGTACTTCACAGTTAAAAAAAAAATTATTTTGTTGGCCTCTACAAAGTATGTGATTCCATTGAAATGAGGGGTCTTCTTAATTTTAACTCATAACTCTTAATTGAGCATTATTTGAAACCATAGGCACGCTTTTGCATAGATTTTCTTTACATCTTGTATTTTTGATTTTTTTTGTGTGCTATTGCATACGCCACACAGTGTGGCCAAAAGCACTTTTTGTGGACAAAAGTCTGTTTGCAAACCAATTTTCAATGGATTTTGATGTTTTTTTTTCAATGACCGTAAGGCTTCCAGGTATAACGAGTCGGTACAGAAAATTCACTTTGGCCAATAAAAAATTTTTTATTTAACAACAAAATAAACAATATTTGTTCTAACTTTTCAAATGTACCTTTTTTTTAAGATCTTCAAATTGACTAAAAAAAAGCTTAAGTTAGTGTAATAACTATCTAGCAACAATTTCCAGTAGGTTAGAGTAAGAAAGAAAATTTCTAATAATATTTTAAACAAATAAGTGAATAAAAGCCATTTTCTCGTGATTCGCAATGATTATTTGTTTGAAATTCATTGTTTTTATGTAAAATATGAGAAACACAAATACAAATACACAGCTTTCGTATGTCACAATGAATAGGCTTAATTTTTTTTACACAATCAACCAAAAATATCTTTCTAAAGACTCCTTGCTGTTATTTTTTTGCAAATAACTGTTAATTATTTAAACAATATTTATAAAGAAATTCACATTTTCAACGTTATTCCACGAATAGGCCGAATTTTTTTGGAACCAACTAAAAATGTGTTGCCAGTGACTCCTAGCTGGAATTTTGTTGAAATTGAAACAGAAAAAACTAAGGATAAAATTTGTTCCAAGTAATTTTTTAGAGGAATAAATTATTCAGACAACTTCACGTCTTTCAAAATATACATCTTGTCATGGAAAAACAGAAGAAAAAAAATTAAATTTGGGTAAAATTTATCCTGTGAAGCTAATTTTTGTTGTAGGTAATTTTCACCTCGGAATCAAGGTAAATTTTATCCTCCGTTTCTTCTGTGGATAAAAAATATTAATTATTTAAACAATTTTTATAAATAAATGCACATTTTGACCATCTTTCCAAGAATAGGCACCATTTTCTTTGCGAAGTCAACTAAAAATATATTTCCAATGACTCTTTGCTAAGGTACTTTGCCAATGGACAAGGACAGTTAATTATTTAAACAATTTTTATAAACAAATGTACATTTTAGCCGCTTTTGCATGGATAGGCTTATTTTTTCGTGGAATAAACTAAAAATGTCTTACCAATGACTCTTTCTTGTCATATTTGTCCAATTAACAAAACACTGTTGATTATTTAAGCAATATTTATAAAAAAAATTCATAGGTTGACCATTTTTCCATAATAAGTATTAATTTTTTTTACGGATTCAACTAGAAATGTCTTGCCACTTATTTCTTCTTGTCATATTTTTCTAATTAGGAAGAAGTGTTGAGATACCCTACCCAATAAATAGATAATTTGATAACCCAATAACCGAGAAACAATCACACCTTTCATTAACACATATATAATGACCTTGGGTAATTCTGCAAAAGAAATTAATATTTATTATGGGAAAATGGTCAAAGTGTGAATTCTTTTATAAATATTTTTTAAATAATCAACAGTTTTCGTTAATTGGACAAATATGACAAGAATGAGTCATTGATAAGACATTTATAGTTTATTCCACGAAAAAAATAAGCATGCTTATGCAAAAGTGGCTAAAATATACATTTGTTTATAAAAGTTGTTTAAATAATTAACTGTTCTTGTCCATTGGCAAAGTATCATAGCAAAGAGTCATTGGCAATACATTTTTAGTTTATTTCGCTAGGAAAATGGAGTCTATTCTTGTAAAAATGATCAAAATGTGCATTTATTTATAAAAATTGTTTAAATAATTAATATTTTTATCAATTTGAACAAAATTACAGCTAGGAGTCATTGACAATACATTTTTAGTAGGTTCCACAAAAAATTGGGCCTATTCGTTGAATAATGTTGAAAATATGAATTTGTTTATAAATATTGTTTAAATAATTAACAGTTGTTAATTTGGAAAAAACGACAGGAAGGAGTCTTTGGCAAGACATTTTTGGTTGATTGTGTAAAAAAAATTGAGTCTATTCATTGTTACATACTAAAACTGTGTATTTGTTTATAAAAATTGTTTAAATAATTGTCAAACAGCAGATATTCTTAACTAATCACAATTAGGCATTAATTTTTCTTATATTTTATATAAAAACTATGCATTTCAAACAACTAATCATTGCGAATCACGAGAAAATGACTTTTGTTCATTAATTTGTTTTATAATATTATAAGTAATATTATAAGTAATATTATAAGAAATTTTTTTTCTTACTCTAATCTACTGGAAATTGTTGCTAGATAGTTATTACACTGACTTAAGCTCTTTTTTAAGTTAATTTGAAGATCTTAAAAGAAAGGTACGTCTGAAAAGTGAGAAAAAAATATTGGTTATTTTGTTGTTAAATAAAAAATTTTTGGTTGGCTAAAGTGAATTTTCTGCACCGACTCGTTATACCTGGAAGCCTTACGATCATTTAAAAAAAAACCTAAAAATCCATTGAAAATTGGCTTGTAGACAGTCTTTTGTCCACAAAAAGTGCTTTTGGCCACACTGAGTGGCGTATGTAATAGCACACAAAAAAGATCGAAAATACAAAATGTAAAGTAAAATCTATGCAAAAGTATGTCTATGGTTTCGAATGATGATCATTTAAGAGAGTCATGAGTGAAAATTAAGAAGACCCCTTGTTTCAATGGAATCGCATGCTTTGTAAGGCCAACAAAATAATTTTTTTTTAACAGTGAAGTACCATCGGGATCATGCTCGCAAAAATATATGTTGTTACTGAGGACGTGAGTGTATTATAGGAAAATAATTGCGGCGGTAAAAAAAGCTTTCATAGGAAAAAATTTTTTTCAATATTCTAAACATTTTTATATTCCTTTCTAATTGCCAGAATTGACGCTTCATTTTTTTTAGAACCGCTGTGATATCTTGTACAATATATATTTGAAGCATCAAAATTGATTCAGCCATTTTCGAGAAAATTTAATTTTTTGATTTTTCAATATTTTTTTAACTTTTGTAAAAAAAATTTTTTAAGTTGGCACTTGGGGTAAATTAGTCTTATAATGGTAGAAACTTACCACCCAAATATGAACCCCATATCTGCTAGGGCAGACCAACCATGCTTACCCAGCTATGGCTTTTACTACCCAGTTCTGAATATGAACATGTATTTATTATTAAGAAATGTTTAATATTAAAAGAAAGCAGTTTGTCTAGGATTATTTTTAGCGAGTTCCTCGCACTGTTGATACTATTATACTTGAAATATTTTGAGAAGGGAGTGTTCACTTATGGTGTCATACTTTACAAAACTTCATGCATGTCCCCTGAGAACATTTTGCAAGCGAAGAATGAGCAAACGTTTGCACAAGACTCTTTTTACTCTACGGTAAAGAGTATATGGACTCTAGAAGATATCAATAAGGAGGAGGAAAATTTTATAATAATGGCGAATCGCTCTAAAAGCACTTTTAATGGTCAATTTAAAAGGGAGCGGAGTGAACTCTCAGCATGATGAATTTCATGCTAACGACACTCCTGATTATCATCGAGGATAAATTGAAATTATGATTAGGGGGGCGAAATTTACTTGTATTATTAAATTTACATATATAATACATACTGTGAGAAAGGTATTTTAAAATTACCAGTAAGAGTTCATGACAAAATTAATAGTTTATAAAAAATAAACAGTTGATGTTGAGTGATTACAGTGTCCTATTTCAAACGAAATCCAGAGTTTTATAATGAGACAAAACTCATTTTTTCCACTTGCACTATTTAATTTACTTCTTGATGTTGAGCAATTTCTTATTTGCCACTGACAGAATTTTCATCGAAGAGAAACTTTAGACTCTAAAAAAATTAGCATTTCTGTCAAATTCAGTATTAGCTGCGTAAATATCAAAATCTCATTGTAAAACTTAAATTTTGTGTTGTTAACATTTTCGATAAGGCAAACTTTGTAAAAATTCAATCTCAAGATAGTATCTGATAAGTTTTTTTAAAAAACGTTTTCCTGCGAAGTCGAGGTACCTATTTTGTTTCTTATTATTTTTAAAATCCTTTTTTTAATAATAAAATAAAATTAGAGTTGCATATTTATGAAATATAACTGCGAATACAATTTTAATGATTTATTCTGACTGAAGCAGAGGATGAAAATTCCAATTGGTATTTAGTTATGAAATCCGCTTTAATAAATTGTTTTACTTTATAGTGCTCATTATATTTAAAATTTTCTAAAGTGTACTGAATCTACAATTATTATGAGCATCCGTGTTTCTCCCTTTTGTATTAAATTACATAATTTGTATTAACATTTGAATTGTCCTCGTAAATAAAATTCATCCGACGTGAAATTTATAAATAAAAAATGTATCAATTGAAGGAAAAGTTTTTTTATACAGTATTAGTCGTAAATTTGAATTAATTTTTTTAACGTATACATTCTTTTTATAATATTTAAACAAAATCATATATTTCCAGTTCCAAATATTATCGATTGACAAAATGCCTGTTGCTCTGTATCAGCTCGATTTGATCTCAGTTAATCTGGTGCATTCAATCATTAATATTGTCCACAACATTTTAGAAAACCAACTCAAGTAAGTGAAGTGAGTTTCACTTCTCCTGGAAAAAGACAAACTATAAAAATCCTTGGAGAATTCGAGAGTAACCATTTTCAACTGTCCATCGTGATTCGAGCTACGAAATTATTTGCCTCACGATCGTTTCTCTCTTGGCATGATGATCTGTAAATCTCAAAGTCTTTTAGTGGAGGTATCCTCGAAAGAATAACAATGAAGATTCACTACCGATAAGGGTAAAACCACGTGATCTTCTGGGATCACTGCCAAGAAGTTTCACTACCGTCCTTGTCGTGTTTACTAAGTTTTTTAGGCTAAAAGGTTTTTTAAGTGAACCATCTGTTAAATGGAAAGAATTTAAACCATGACAAAGAGCACGAGTACTTATGTTTCAATTTATTAAAAAAATCACAAATGTTTGTAGTTTCAGTTTAGGTATTGATACTTTACAGCTGAGAAAAAAATATGGGAAAGAATCATAATCGTCTCCCAATTCTGAATGTTGATGTATGGGTTCAAAAACATCAAAATATTCATAAATGTGTAAAATATATTCACAGTTATATACCTGAATAAATTCTACAGAGATTTTTTCAAATCCAGATATTTCCGATATGAACTTTTTGTGTGATGTTTTAAAATCTCGCTCGTTCTTTATTCCCTTTTTCGGAAATGAATTAGACCAACTTATCAATGCAAGCTGTTGCGACCTACATGGTCAGCCTTATGAATTACGTAATATTTATTAACGCCGCACTATTTTCCAAGCAGGTAATTAATGTTCGCCACTCACTATGTCATGAATGTTTTATTGCCGGGTTGAATTCATTTCATTGACTTCCGCTCTCGAGAGGTTGAAAACGTATGTAAGCAATTTACCAAAAATTTGCAGAACTGGAATTTCAATTTAGTCGGTACTGTAATTACCTTGCAAATGAAATGTCAATTCCTCTCATCAACGGAATACCACTGATTTTGTAGAGAGAAGCTTATTTAAAGCCTTAATTCATTACTATTTTTGACAATATTGATTTATTTATTTATTCAAATGATAAACTGTAGTTAACTCTAGGTCTATAATTAGTTCTGATTTTTCACTTGAAAATTCGACAAAATGAAAATGTAAAAATAGTATTCGAAAAAATGAGAGTGTAAAAATAGAATCTATCATATTCTGACAGAATGGCAATATTCTGAAAGGATTTTGACATTCATGGAAAATATTTTTCAAACTGTTGCAATCAGTTCAAAGCATTCTCTCCAGAGAAAAATCAAAAGGTTATTTCAACTTCGGAAAGGTTCTAAATGGTAGGCAATTTGTTTTCTGAAGCAGAGATAGTAAGAATCTGAGGATTATAGAAGCTGCGAGATCACCGTGCGATAATTTATTCTAAATCCTACCTCTTAAAGCGAGAGTGCAGAAAATTACACTTCAGATCTTGAAGATACGAAAATTTGAAAGAAAATGAAATTCTAACGAATCCTGTGCTAATTAAAGTAGACAATAAAAGAGGTTCTTTTCTGGGAAATCGTACCTCTCTTGAGGTTCATAAATTCTACAAATTCAGACTATAAATTTTGCTTGGCCATCTATTCAAATTCATTTCATCTTATTCATCTCGTTAAAATTACGTGGTCCTAAATTACAATAATTGAATTATAAATAAATAATTGTTATTAGATGTCTGTGGCGGAAAGACAGAACTGATTAACTAACATTTTTTCAAAATAATTAAAATTATGTTTTTAAGTCGCAAAAAGAGTGGTCCTTTCATTTTTCATAAATTTGGTTAATATATATTAAATATGAAACTTATTAATTATCTATCCGATTTTTCTGAATTAAGAAAATATAAAAACTCATTTCTCTCGAAATTATGGCGAATCGAGCTGAGCGTTTATGCCTTTCAATCACGGATTTATCACATCACAATAATAAATAATAAATTTGTGTATTTAAAGCCAACAAAATATAAAATTCATTTTTAACAACAAAAATTAATTTGTTTTAGGTTCGCTCAAGGTCGTTGACTCAACTCGACGCCCTGGGTACGAGTATGCTGGACACGGGGCAACACCATCTAGGTGGTTCCCCACAACAACAACCACATCATCCTCATCCCCATCAACTTCCGCATCACTCTCAAAATCTAGGCGAATCTAGTCCACGATTTCTCGTACCCAATGCACCATCTAGTGAGGCTGAATACTCAAATCGCACTAGGCATAAACTTTCAAGGTCACAGGTAAGTCCCATTACAAAAAAAGCCCAGAAAAATAATCTAAGTTCGTTTAAAAATTCTTTAAAATAACAATAACCATTTTCTAGCATTGGCAATTTCCCACTATTTACATAATCTCATTCTCTATTTCGATTCTTCTACACCATTCTTTTTGTTTTAGAAAGAATTGCCCAGATTAGTGGTGGTGTTAACGTCAATTGTTGTATCAAAGTTAAATTCTCGTAATCCCCTGGCAATGCCAGACAAATTATAACTGCAATTAAAACTTTCACTGTGCCTTGATCCCATTCTGTTTAAAACAGTTGAAGCGAAAAACGAAAGAATTAACTGCTGATAAAGTTTTTTTTTTTAAATTAAAAATATACCTACTTTTTACCTTACTTTAATTTACATAATGTTTTTTTTAATGTATATAAATTACAAATTTATTATATTTATTATAAATTATTGTAATAAATTACAGTATAAATCAAAATAAAAATAAAAATTATCACAACTTAAATGAGACGGCATAAATATTGAAGAATATTTTAAAAATTGGTTACACAGCCGTAAAAAGGCGCAAGATTAGATTCTGTACATGAAGTAATTTATTTACTGAAATTGAACCCATGCCAAATTACATACACTCGATCTGAAGCTATGCAATAGAGGCCACGAATATATATTTTCAGGAAAAAAAATTATAGTGAATAACGCAAAGTTACTTATAGCAATTCGTAACAGTACAGGAACTTTTTATTTTTATCTCGCCCTGCTCCCAACAAAGATCTCCTCCTACTGATAATAATGTAAATAATGCAGTTTCT
Source organism: Euceroptres primus (assembly GCA_037177015.1). Classification (NCBI taxonomy): domain Eukaryota; kingdom Metazoa; phylum Arthropoda; class Insecta; order Hymenoptera; family Figitidae; genus Euceroptres; species Euceroptres primus. The sequence goes on from JBAGKK010527883.1 coordinate 8,760, forward strand.
CGGCAATCTTTCACGGTACAAGGATCCGAAATTTTAAAAAATAATGACCTAGTATATAATGCACTAGAGTTCAAGAAGTTTGCAGAAAATATTTCGTTTTACGACCTCGTAATGTTTTTAATATTCTCTGAAATTCAAGTAAGTAATATTAACTGCAAAATAAGTACAGAGTTTCTTTGACGCTTTTGTATAAAATTTTTAAATTATTTTTACCAAGAGTTCGTAAATATACCGCTGACTAAAAATACTTTCGTTGTAATATTGTAACAATGTTTTCTTTTTTCATGTTTAGTACTTTATGTCAATTTCCCTTATTGAATTTCTGATTTCAAAATTAGTTTATGTGAAAGTATGCTCATAAATAGTATAAATATTTTCATATCCTTTCTGTGAAAATGGAAAAAGTCTCAAATACCTTCTTTTGATACATACACTGTAGATTATGTATGCATATTTGATGGGGTGAGGTCGACAGAATGTCAACGCTCATTTCCCACATTTGCATAAAAATGCTACAAATGTCTGAGAAAAACACTCAACTGTTTCATCTGACTACTCTGTGAAGTATATACAATTACACCCTCTGGTATATACGTTACAAAAAACGGTTCACATTTTTTTACATAATTTAAATTCTCATACGTTTTTCTCTTTTATTCTATCTCTACAAAAGTCTTTACCCATGATCCAGAAAAATTCTTTGAATTTTTCGTTTCCAGAAACTGCAATTCAAATTTATGTTTTAACTTACATTTGCATTAGAATTTGTATTAAAATTTACGTTTAAATACATTTGTGCTATAGACTTATTTCCATATTTTATTTTATTTTAAAATTTTCATTTAAATTGAATAATATGCGAGTTCGGATTGTTTTCCTTTTTCAGTAGAAATAACGAAAAAATGTAATACCAAAGAGGGAAGTTGCAGTGGATACGAAAAGCTTTACTTGTCTACAAGCCTAAGGGGCTACACTTTACCCCTGAAAGGTTTTTCAGAAGAGTTCACTAGAAAGAAAATATTTTTCTGACTGAGAAATGTTTTAAACTCCAGACAAAAATGATTGATCCCTCAACAAGAAAATAAAAACAATAAAGTATTTTTCAGATTTAAACTGCAATACTTTCTTGCATAAAAATTAAAATAATAAAAGTGTGCGAAAAAAACTAAAAACTTGGAGTACTCGAAGTAACTTTTCGAATAAGTTTATTGACTGATCAATTATAAAAGAATTTCAAGTACACGTTTCTAGTCCTAGGTAGAAAAATTCTATAGAGTTTATGTAGAATTATGTAGAATTATTTATGTAGCATTCTATAGAATCTTCATAAGAATTCTCCTCAAATGTTTATAGACTCAAATTTCTATAAAGACTAAGAATTCTACAAGAATTCTAGTTCAATTTCAATAGAATTTTATGTAGAATTTCTGTATTGTCCAATTCTTGGGAAGATTCTGTGCAGAAATTGGACTAGAATTCTTGTGAGGGCTATAGAAAAGTAGAATTCTTGTGAGGATTCTATAGAATGAATGCATTCTATATAAATTCTATAGAATTTTTTCACCTGGGATTGAATATATTCAATCACTGAAAATATCTTAGAGAAGTGCATATCTAAAGATGGAATTTTTTCATTATTACTTTTTTCGATTAAATTTGTTGACTCAAATATAAAGAGAATTATTTTTAATTTGATTAGCTTTTGAACACAGTAAAAAAGAATACTTAAAATTGTTACACCTTAAAATGATTTGGATTAAACTCAGTAAAATTTTTCTGAATTTAAGACTTAACTCTGAAATTCAGGCAACGTGGTATTAAATTCAGACCAATATTTCTTAAATTAAGACATAATTCTAATTAATTTAATCCAAACCATTTTAAGGTGTTACAATTTTAAGTATTCTTTTTTACTGTGAATCTTAAGACTTCTTTTGACTGAGCTTAAATGTTCATGAATACACGAAATATATATAATTTCATTTCTTATTTGACGCATTGAATTTTCAAGCAAAAGAAGACAACATCTCGATAACGAATCTATGATCTTAAGCATGCCACGATAATTATTTCACAGAAAAGAATTTTGATTAGCAATTTCCGTGTTCTCACCCTCGTTCCTTCGTTACGACGAGACGCTATTTTCTCGCTTTACTTCATTACCACGTTAAATTTACTGGGTGTAAACAGGTGAAATGTGAAATTAATTATTACGAGATTTTGTCAACAGCTCAAAATTACGTGAATAAACGTAAGCACATAATTAATAAAAATAAATTTTGCCTCGAATATATTTTGCTTAAAAAGATAAATCTCATAAAATTGTGAAAATTACCTCAACTAACTGGTTTTTCTATGGAAAATATAAAGTATTTAAAATTTTAATAACATGGTTTTTCAATAAATTTAAAGCAAACTGATATTCTGTTTTACTTATTAAATTTCTGATAAGTAATCATACAAACTTTTATTCAATAAAAAAGTAAAATTTGCAAATCATATTTTTAAAAGAGATCATCAGTTGCCACAGATTTTCAGGGTTTATCGCAAAATGGATCGTGGTTTCGATTTTGTTACCCTCATCTGACAATCATAATCATAATTTCTAAATTCAATTTCCTCAAAGCGTTTCTAATAAAAGGACCCAGCAGAAACCAAATGTAATCTCCGTGATTACCCATTGAATAACCTACGGTACAGTAGATTTTACTATAACGCTTTATAGTCTTGCTTATGTTGCCTCTGGGGACAAGGTAACAAGGTGAAGAGAACAAGGATGTACGCTTGGTGGTACAGTTGTGAACATTTGAATTGCTAAACTTCCAATCGGTTTAGATGCTTGTCTCTTGATAAGCACTCTAGTGCTATATGTAATCCTTAGAGAGAAATCACTTACCGATTACTTTTTATTCGGTTCATTTTTCACTCTTATTCCTATTTTCGAGCGAAAGAAATACGAGAAAATTCAATGAAAAGTGCTCCTTTATTGAGTAGGGTCTGAGAAACTGTATACAAATGTCGAGAAATGGAGAAAAGAGATCCAGGAAAAACAACTTTTAATGCAAACACTTTCCCAGCGAGAAAAGTACATTTACACCATCATCAAATAAAACCAAGGATGTATGTTTTTATTTTTACAATTTTATATTATCTAGCATTTTCTACAATTACAGTAATCTTTTTTTATAAAATTGAGATTGCAAGTGAATTAACAAAATAAGGTAATGTCATTGTGGTATTTACTAACAAAAATGAACCTCTCAACCTTAAAGTAGGATAAGTAAATAATGCAGTTAATCATTTGCAAGCAGAACGGTTGCTTTCATTGAAATGAGTCTTTGTTAATTATTCACTTGTATTGTGAAAGGTATGAGTGCATGAACCGCGTGAAATATGTAATTATCTGAAGTGCATTCAGTACCCAGTCCAGGCAGCACGTCGTAAAATTTGTAGAACAGATCGATTGCTAAAGGGTTTTTTTTTTTTTTTTTTTCTTTGAAAAGAATTTTCAAAATTCACGTTTTCATGTACGGACCACTTCCATTGCGTTGCACAAAAAAGGGTTCAAATTAAAAAAGAAAGTGTACACAATTCTAAGAAAAACAAAAAAGGACCTTCTATCTCTAATAGTTTTCGAGATACGGTAATTTAAAAAAAACCGTTTTTTCCGAATTTCGTCGAAAAATCACTGCTTTTTATAATTTTGTGTTACCTTCTGACCGAATGATTTTATGAAAAAATGTTTAACGGCGAGTGAAAATTCAAGTGTTTATTTTTAATTTGCAACAAAGGCCAAAGTCCATGGGCTAAGTGCGATAGTGATGCTAGAGGATAAAATGAAGTGAACAAAATTCTACGTAAATAAAAAAGGGCCTTATAGTACTAACAGGGTCTAGCGATCAGGCCATTTAAAATTCCCGGTTTTTCCCGGTTTTTTCCCGGTCAATTTTTATTCCCCGATCAAGTTAAAAATGTCTTTTTGAGATTTTTGAAAGTGAA
>JBAGKK010527894.1:0-12758 GCA_037177015.1 Euceroptres primus
GATAAAACAATTTTCCAAAGGGTTTTATGATTCATTCTGTTTTCAATCTGTGGAATCATTTTTTGTGTTGTTAGCTAATGTCATAACCTTCATTGTCGTAACCATACTTTTGAATCCCAGGGACCAACTGATAGAAAATATTACCCGTCTAATAAAATTTTGCAAAAAAAAATAATTTAAAAGATGATTTTGAGAGAAAATGATTTTGTTTTGGTTGTACAAGTAACAAAATGATAAAGTGACAAAAATTTGATGAATTTGAAAAATTAATTTTTTTTATTAAAAAAAGTACCGTAGAGTGGGGCTATTCGCGCATGGTGGGGCTAATATGTACATCTCACTTTAAGTATATTTTTTAATATAATAATGGGGATAAAAATAACAATCATCTAACATATGATTCAGAAAAACTTCTACTTTACCGAGAATGAGGGTGGAATTTTATGCGACCTCTGTACAAGCATTGAAAAATGTTTAGGTATGTATGTAGGTGCGTTTTAAAAAATTGGTTAGAACTCCAAACTTTGTATCAGTTCAATAGTTTAAAAGAAATAAAAAAATCTCTGTTGTCCGTGTTTTTCTTCCTTTAAATGGTAAAATCGTTCCATAAATGCGAGTTTGTGCTTTCATTAGTTAGTTCAAAGGTGATATATGAAAATTCGAAGATCGGCGGTACAATTTGGTTGGTTCAGCAAGCTATGATATTTGCTCATTTTTCAGAGTTTTGTGCAGTCGGGCATTAGTTTCTTTTTTAATTATTTCTTTTTTAGAAAGGTAAGTTGAAATAATACATCACAATAATTTCTAGTTTTCGAAATTTAACTGTATAAAATATGAGGATACCTGTCGGAAACCTAACTTCACTTTTTAATTTCTATTATTTTCGATTTTGAGGCTGAATCGAGTTTTTGTGCTGCATTTGTAGATTTTAACATCAATTATAAGTGAAAAGGGTTATCTTTAAAAAGTTATCTGTAATTATTATTATTTTAACATAGAGCTAATTTTTTTTTTCAAAGATAGATTATAGATCAGTTTAATTGCTCAGTTGGGGGTGGCCAGTAAATTAAATGGTTAGATATAACCTTAGAATCTTAGATGGATGTTAAACAAATTATATATCCTTCTAAAAATATATTTCGGTAATAATAATGTTGATTTTTAATTGTTTTATTTTATTCTCTTTGTTAACTCTCAAACTAATCTGAATTTCTTAATTAAACTTTTTTTTCATACTTTATGACCAGACAGTATTCTTGAATAGTTAAGTAATAATTCTAAATAGAATTTAAGTATTAAAACATTGTTTTAATTATTCAAAACATAAAAAACAATAGTTGTACCTACTTAGAAGATCGTCGGTACAAAAAGGTACAACTTTTAAACAATTATTATTAGTAAGTAGAAAATGACTTAAAAATCTAAAAATTATTGATTTCTCCTCTGAATTGAGTCTTCTGTCTATAAAATAAAAAAGCTGAAAAAATTTTTCTTGGGCGTAAAGTTAAAAAAAACTGAAAAAATACGTAAAAAGTGTACATAATAGCCCCACCCTACGGTATTAAAATTTTTTTAAAATTTTTTTTTTGCTTTTTGTTGTACCAGGTAACAATTTCTAATCTTGTTAATTCTTATTTGATGAAATTCTAGAACATTTTATTATTTTTTGGAAAAATGAACCATAGTTACACGAGAGTAGATATTGCATGACGTCAAAAAGTCCTAGAAGCATTTGAAATAAATATTAAGCGTGACTACTTTCAGAAATTCATTTTATGATGTTAAAACAATGATTTGAACACATTTTTTTTTATTTTACTTTTTCCAAAAGCATCCTTCGTATGGAGAATCACCCATATAATATCGTCGTGAGATTGTGGTACTGAATTTTAAGCTCCTTAAAATCATGTAGCTTTTATGTATTTTGTCCATGTAACTTTAATGTAGCGTTCACCAGCGCGGCGCTTCGTATGAATTAGTCTTTTGAGACCTGTTGGAGGTTGCTGTTAAAATATCTAACAGGTCGATGTTAAATCTTAATTGAGGTACGTCTGGAAAATATAATGCCAGTTTCAGCACGATGGTCGTGCTTCTTTGTGGACAATATTTCATCAACCTTGTCTGGGTCGCGTCCTTATCCGTACCCCTATTGCCTGCATTTTCGTCAATGTCTAGAAACAAAGTTATATCTTAACTTGATTATAAACACGCGATTAGTGAATTTTCTGTACCTTGCAGGCCGGAATAAAGCAAGTGGTAAATGTCTAACATATCCCCTTCATCATTATTTCTTATCATTTTTTTTACATAATTTATTTATTATGAATAAAAATGAAATCATGCAGACAGGTCCTCGAAATGACTTCGAATTAACCTGATTCTGAAAATCGTTAAAGAAAATCTTTTCTGAATTTTAGGAGTATTTGAAAATTAATTCGTTAGATTTTTTAGATTTGCCAACATCAACTAATATCGTCAGTATTACTTAAGCATACTAATTTAATTTTATATTAAATTTTATATAAATTTTATATAAATTATATTTTATATAAATTTTATATAAATTATATTTTATATAAATTTTATATTTTATGTTTAACAATATATCTATACTTTAGAGTGGTCCAAAAAAAGGCTTCTTTTGAAAAGTTAAAACGCTTTTTGATTTTTTTAAAATTTAGGACAAATAATGAAGCTGGGCCCTTCAAAGAACTTCGTTGGATGATTCTCAATGATGCCTCGAAAATTTTTTAGTGTAAAACATGAAAAAAGTCGTAAAAATTTTTTTATTCGTAGTGAATGCAAAACTTTTTGCACTATCATTTAGTAACATTTTTTAGAGGTATACGAAAAAAATTGAAACAATTTTTACATTCTCATCATATGAGAAAGTATTGGTTTTTTTCTATATGTTTGTGATATCTATAGACTATTCAAAATTATAGTCTTTTTGCTAATGGTTTCAGATTTCTATTGGCTATAATTTTTTAAACATATTATTGCTAGCAAACTTTATTTCTCGGATGGTCATATACTAAGAAAAAATTAAAATGACAAAATATTTTAAATTTTAAGAAAATTAATAAAAAAACTCGTCTCTTTTGATATTTTTACAAAAAAATTGAAGTTTTTCCCCCCCTACAGGTCGAAAAAAATAACTTTTTTTTTAACTTTAAACTTGGATTCTAATATACATTGTGCAAATTTTCTGCAAGTTTGAGATCAATAAATAAAACCGTTCTCTGAATATCGCAATTATAAACTCGAAAAAATGTTTTTTTTTAACGTCAAAAGCTCCTTTTTCAAACAAGTTAATCGTAACCAAAAATGTTTGAAGCAAAAATTATTTTTCGGATATATTAACAACTTTTAATAACATTTCACTATCAAAAAATAAATAATTATATAAATACACACGGAAAATGATTACAAAGCAGAACGATGGTTTTTGTGATGTAAGACAATATTTTTCTAAAATATTAATTGTACCTATGTTCAATTACGCTAATTGACGCAAAAAAGTGTGCTCAACACGAATGTGGTTTCAAGAAGTGTTTTTCATTTGGAAAAGGACTTAAAATAAAACTTCAACCTTGTACTTTCAAAGTTCCATGTCAGTAATTAATGTTCGATCAACTTGTTTGAAAAAAGGAGCTTTTAACGTTATGAAAAAATTTTTTTCGAGTTTATAATAGTTATATTTAGAGAAGGGTTTTATATATTAATCGCAAACTTGCAGAAAACTTGCACAATATGTATTACAATCGAAATATGTAGATAAAATTTTTTAAAAATTTTTTGTCACCTGTAGGGGGCAAAAAACTTCAATTTTTTAGTAAAAATATGTTTAAAAGACGAGTTTTAGAGCTAATTTTCTTAACATTTAAAAAATTTAGACATTTTAGTTTTTTTCTTAGCACACGAAGATCCGAGCAAGAAATTCTGCTAGCAATATTATGTTTAAAAAAATCATGGCGGACAGAAATCTCTAACTAATAGCATAAAGACTATAATTTTGAATTGTCTACAGATATCACAAACTTAAATAAAAAAAATTGGGAAAGTCGGTTTTCACATAAAACTAATACCTTCTCATATGATGATGAGAATGTAAAAAAAATTCTAATATTTATAAAAGTTGTACTAAATGATAGTGCCAAAAGTTTTGCAATTCACTTGTTGCTACGAATAAAAAAAATTTCTTTAAAGAAGAAGATTATTTTCGACTTTTTTCATTATTTAAACTTAAAAATTTTTAAGGCTGCACTTAGAATCATCTGATGAAGTTCTCCTAAGGGGCAAACTTCATTATTTGTCCTAAATTTCGAAAAGATCGAAAAGCGTTTTAATCTTCAAAAAGAGACTTTTTTGGACCACTCTACTATACTTATTAGCTATTTATTACTATATCTTATTATTCAAAATATTCTGACTCACATTATGAGAAATTATAAAGCAAATATGAAATAAATAGCAACCATTATTTCTCAGACGTAAATGACTCATCAGGAACCGCGTGGGTTACAAATCATTGTCATTGCGCGCGAAGTGTAGTCTTCAGTCCGTATTAATAATGCAGGAGCGTCGACGTACTTGTCATTTCGTCACTGATGTTCCATTATAAATTTATTCGAATCCAAGGGTAGCAGAACATGTTATTATGAACGGTTACTGTACAATAAGTGGCGGTTAATATCACGAACGTTTTGAAATAATCCTTAACCTTGATTTTAATTTCAAGTATCGAGGCGTGTCAAGCTTATCACGAAAATTGCCGGAATCAGAGCAGAATTGTGCAACGATAATTATGTATCTGCTGTTCGACGTGCGAGGAGAATTTTTTATTAATTCATTTTTATTTAATTAAATATACGACTGGAGTGCAATGGACCAGTTTGTGTTTGCTAAATTGTTGATAAATTGCTGATGGTCTGTAAATTTAAAAACTGATTCAACAAGAGCGCTGATAATAATAAAATAAATTAAAATAATAACAAAAGAGCGCTAACAATCATTGTTTTATGCCTTGTAAAAAAACTCAAAGCTTTTTGGTTCAAATTTATCAAAGTGTTTGGGAATTTAGATTCAATGAATTTTGATCTCTTTCCAATTATGAGTATACCGACCTTTTTAGTCCCCGGGGAAATCCAGTAACATAAAAGCCTACTTATTTCTTTTGCTTCAAAAGCTCTTTATACCCTTCTAACCGGATTAATGTCTCCAAAAATCGAACTCTGGGGAAAAAATGTGGATCAAAGAAGATTATGACAAGAAATCTTGACAAACACAAATAAATAGATCACTCTTTTTAAATTAAAAATACTGATCCTTTCATAACATTGTCATATACATACGTAATACTCCGTATGTACGTAATATTACGTAATATACATACGTAATGTATATGCGTAACATACATACGTGATATTTTCACTTCAATTATCTACATAATTAATCACCTACCTAATAGAGTAGCAAAATATAGATCTATTATTCTGCATAATCTTCTGTGTAAATTACATGCAATGCATGTGGTTTGCTTTATCTGTGCACAGATGGTCCTTCAATTTACTTAACCTCATAAAGCATATTATCTGCGATATTAACTGCGTAAAAATGAATTTGAAAAGGTCAAAGAATCAAAATATCGGTTGATAAAATTAATGAACAAGTTTTGCAATAAAATTATAAATATTAAGAAAATGAAAAATTGTCAGGAGAAAGTTCTGAGATAAATCTATCATCCAATATCAAAAGATCGGTTCTTTGGAATAAGGTGCTTACAGATATGTATTTGACAGAGTATATCTCTTGACGTTATCGAAAGAGAATGTAAACCTCATCCATGATGATACAAGTGAAGTTTAAGGACCATACAAAGAGTCCTCGAAAGTTGCAAAGGAACAGATAATCCAAGTCCTAAAATAGTTAAATAGACTCCAGCCTCTGCGCACTTATTTTCATATTAAAACCGAAGTTACAAAAGCACTTAAAACAGTAATTAGTTGTAGTTTGTTGCAACAAAGAATTCTTTTAATTTACATTAAGCTAGAACTGTCTCAAACTTTCTAGAAACTTTGCTAATACATTATTAAATAGGTAACGCCTTTTAGTTATTTTGCTTCCTATAGAGAATACCCCAGGTAGCAGAGAATCTATAAAGAGTAATTGACTGCTCAACAAGAAAATAGCATATAAATTCGAAACTCGTGGCTGTATAGCGAGCAGAAACGATCCACGGAGGACAATATTATTAGTTTGCTCAGAGTATTCTCAATCCACTTTCCATGTTATTTAACCGATTTTTTCAGCTTTAATAGAAGTAACATTATATAATTAAAGAATTTCAGTCATCACATTACCTATTTTTTCTTTTTTAAGATGAAAAGGTGAACCTTTTTTCCAAAATCGATGACAAAAAATCTTTTATAAAATAAATAAATATGCAATTTAAGGTTTATTGACATCTTCATTCATCGCAGTACCCATTTTTGTTTAAAAAAATATGAAAAGGTGAACTTTTTTTTTAAATGGGTGACAAAAAATGTTTTATAAAATAAATAAACATGCAATTTAAGGCTTATTGACAACAGAACTTTAATTTTTATGCATTTTTTAATGCTTTCTGGTTTAAAAAATATTCTTTCAATTTAATATTCAAGAATAAAAAAGTTATAATTGAAAAATTTCAGAAAAACGATATATGCTCTCCCTTTTTTGAGATTTTTTGTTTATAACTTTTTTGTTCTTGAATATTAAGGGTATGTGATACATAATGATGTCACGAATTATCGACCGATTTTTTATTTACATTCAGCGGGTTTATTACGAGAGAAATGCAAATATAATGCTGAAATTTGAGGAAGTAATAAAGAATATATCAAGGAATCCATGTCTGGTGTGTTTCAATTTTTCTTTTGAAAAAAATTGTTTTTGAAAATTTTTTGTTTTCAAAATAAAAACTGAAACGCACCAGATATCGATGCCTAAATATATTCTTAATTATTTCCCCAAATTTCAGCATTATATTTGCATTTCTCTTTTAATAAATTCGCTGAACGTAAATAAAAAATCAATTGGTAATTCCTGACTTAATTATGTATGACATACCCTCAAACTAAGGAAAATATTTTTTGATCTCTTTAAGAAATTCACAATCTGATATGCTCTCTTTGAACCTGAAATTATATTATAGTTTTCGAGAAAAGCAACTTCTTCTGTCTCTAAAAAACATTTTTATTTTCTAATGTTACTTTTTTTGCATCTTTGCACTCAAAACAATTGTTAGAGGCAAAAAAGTTGTTTTTCTCCATGAAAACCACCCCGTCCTCACGAGGCTTAAATGAGATTTTTGAATTTGTTTGAATTTGTTGGTTATTGTAATTCTACGTTAATAAATTAACTGACAAAATGAGCTATTTTCACAACTTGATTTTTTTTCCCCTCTGATCTGGGGACGTAAATAAACATACAATCGATCAGAATTAGTAAAGGTACTCTTAAGGAACAGAAATATTTGATTAATTTGATTTGATTAATTAATTAATTGTTTATATAAACAATTTTTATATAAAAAATATCCCACCACTGTTATTTTGGGTAGAAATGTGTATTTTTTAAATTGAATTAAGGTGGTTTATTATTGGAATGATAGACAATGATAAATTTTTATCATACATAAATAATTGATATTATTATAAAAAATTTTAGTAACAAATACACAATTTTGTGATTGTTCTCAAAACCAGGATGGTTTCCTGTCACTAAAGTGTATTGGAATGCATGTAGAAATTGTCTGCTGGTACGAATAATAGTTAATAATTGACTATTTTTATGTTTGATAACAAATTTTATAAACAAATCAGTGATTTTGACATTTCTGCTCACAAAAAATTCTTTTTTTTGCTACATCCTATAGTAATCATTTGGAAGTGATTATCAATGTAGAAAATGTGTTAATTATTAGCATTGTTATAAACAAAAACAGGATGATTTCCTGTCACTAAAGTGTATTGGATTGTATGTAGAAATGGTTTGCTCGTACGAATAATAGTTAATAATTAACTATTTTTATGCTTAATAACAAATTTTACAAACAAATCAGTGATTTTGACATTTTTGCTCATAAGAAATTCTCTTTTTTGCTACATCCTATAGTAATCATCTTGGAAGTTATTATCAGTGTAGAAAATGTGTTTGTCATTAATTATTAGCATTGCTATAAATTATAATTGTTATAATTTTGTTATAAACAAACTTATAAACAAATACTCAACTTTGAACTTTTTAGGTTAAAAAATCTCTGTTTTCGATGAATCGCTTTGAAAGCAACTTAATACTTAAATTTACAAAATAATGTGTCTAGACAACTGAACATTAGTATTGTTAATAACAATCCATTTAAGCCAATCTCAACAAGTAATTCGTAAAAACTTTTCTGCTTTCAGCAACTTTAGTCGAAATTACTTGTTGAAATCTGTATTTATTTAAATAGATTGTTATTGAAAATACTAATTGTTAGTTATCTAAACACATTATTCTGTAAATTTAAGTATTAAGTTGCTTTCAAAGCGATTCATCAAAAAAAGAGATTTTTCACCTAAAAAGTTCAAAGTTGAGTATTTGTTTATAATTTTGTTTATGACAATGCTAATAATTAATGATAAATACATTTTCTACATTGATAATCATTTCCAAGATGATTACTACAAGATGTAGCAAAGAAAAAGAAATTTTTGTGAGCAAAAATGTCAACATCTGAGATTTGTTTATAAGATTTGTTATTAAACATAAAAATAGTTCATTGTTAACTATTATTCGTACTAGCCGACCATTTCAATATACATTTCAATACACCTTAGTGGCAAGAAAGCATCCCGGTTTTGAGAAAAATAAAAAATTGTGTATTTGTTACTAAAATTGTTTATAATAATATCAATTGTTTATATATGATGACAATTCCTCATTGTCTATAATTCCAATAATAAACGACCTTAATTAAATTTAAAAAATACACATTTCTACCCAAAATTGCAGTAGTGGGATATTTTTTATATAAAAATTATTTATAAAAATTAACTTCACTACTGAATCGAATATTTCTGTTCTTTATTTAGCCCTTCACTTATTTATCCCACTACTAATTCTGATCGATAGTGTGTTTATTTACATCCCCAGGTCTGAGACAAAAAATCAAGTTGTGAATATAGCTCATTTTGTCAGTTTTTTTTATTAATGTAGAATTATATAACCAACAAATACAAAAATCGGCTACCACACGATTCTTAAGAATTTATTTCTGAGAATTTATAAAAAAAACAGGAAACTCTGTTTCGAATTGCCGAAAAAAAATTATTATGAACCGTGAATTCCAGAATTTCACCATTATGCGATCGTGTGATTCGTGTTGAAATTAGTTCCCTGAAATTCATTAAGGGGGTGTGATACGTTATGATGTGACGAATTACCGACGAGGCATAAAAAATATTCGGCAATCCTGTTTAAAAAAACAAAGATATCAAGTTGAAACTCAAGAGAATGATAGGAAATATGAATGGGCACATCTGTTATGTGTCATTTTTTTAAAATTTTGAAAAAAAAAATTTTCAAAATAATTTTTTTTAAGATTTTGAAAAAATTACACGTAACAAATATGCCCTATCATATTTTCTATCATTATCTTAAGTTGCAACTTGATACTTCTGTTTGTTTAAAAATAGGATTGCCGAATATTTTGTATACCCCGTCGGTAATTTGTGATATAACGTATCATACGCCCTTAATAAAGTAAACTTTCCGCATTAGATTAGCTGATTTGCAGGTGGAGCAGCTAAAAAAGTTTATTGGTTTCTATGCTAACAATGCTACCAACACCAGACCGCATTTTTTGAAAAAAATTACTTTTTATTGATATGTCAGATATGTCAAGATCAAGCTTTTGATTTTCTTAAAGATAATAAATCGGACAATATGAAGACATGAAGATAAAGCATATTATTCTTTTTGTTTCATTATAAAAATCAACTTTCGTTTTTGAAACTGCACTAGGGACATGCCAGATCGTGACGTTTTTACTGTTTGAACTAGTGTCAAAGGAAAAATATAATATTAAGAATAACAGCGAACAGTAGTCATTATTTCCAGGGATCCGAACGAAATTAAGGGCCATTTTTCGATATTTTCTAATTAGTCCTACAAAATCAAAATAGTTTGGCTAAATATTCAGCTGAGTATGAGAAAGGGCTGCAGTATTATAGAACCACCGACCCTTAATTTCGTTCGGATCCCTGATTATTTCTAAGAATGGAACTTACTCTTTTAGATAATATTTATATTTAAAAGTGAAACTCATTTTTTTAAACGCCAGGGACATTGAATTGTGTACTTATCATGGAATCACCCATATACATACTTCACTGATGAAAAGAGCAGTCACCTACACAAGTCTGTCATAATACGTAAGCGGTGTCCTGCCGATGGTGTGATACGTCAGGCGATAAAGTGATAGCACTATATGGTACACGTTTTGGTACAGAGCTCTAGACGATTGCATTGTTTCATACAAACATGATTTTCCTAAATGAATCTTGAAAAGCTTTTTGTTTATCCAGACTTCCCGGGACAAAAAAAATAAAGTTTTAAAAACCTTTTTCCTCGCTCATTGCGCAATCTGAATCGATTTAAACTATGAAATTAAATCATACTATTGCTTTCAGCACGATTTTTTTTTGCATTGAGCCATTGTAACTTACTTCAACAAAATCACTGTTTCACTGCACGTAAAAAAACAAACGCAAAATTTTTCCATTGTACTATTTTTGTTACGTTTTCAATACACATTTAATTTTTATTCCAAACATTTCTATTTTTGTAAAAGGCACAGACCTTTTTAGGATATTTTTTTTAAACCATGTTAAAACTCCGATAATTGAGTTTCCGTTACTTTGTATATGCAAAAGCATAAAATGGAAAATACGATAATTCTTTAAAGAGATTAATTTTTCAGCGTGCGCTGGGTGCTGAAGTAATTTATTTTATAATTAAATTTCACCATAAAAAATGTGATGATTATGAAAGATACAAAATTTATTATCGTTATTAGTAAGAGAAGTTGTTTTTTGACGAATAATAATTAGAGTTTCGTCTTCTCCACACATACAATGTGATTAGTCGTACGTAGTATTATCTTGAATTTGCTAGAGTGAAATGTGAAGCTTAATTTCAGAACTTCAATATACTAATCTACATCTCGTAATATAATAGAGAAACTTATTAAGATCAAAGTTATCCTCGAAGGAATCATAATTATAATTAGGAATCATAATTATAATTAGGAATCATAATTATATAATTAGGAATCATAATTATATAATTAGGAATCATAATTATATAATTACACGGAGAAAAATGGAGTGTCAAACTGACACTCTGGAGGGCTGTCCTATAGTTTAACTTCAAATATATTCAGTCTAACTATCTAGAGTGTCAAACCGATTATCTACATGTTCAACTTGAATATTTAGATATTCAAGTTGACTATCTTAGAGAGCTATCCCATAGTTAAACCTACCGAGTGTCAGTTTGACACTCCATTTTTCTCCGTGAAATTAGGACTCATAATTTTTCAACGTAGCAGATAAATTAGATTTGACATTATAATAGTCTCTTTCATAAGATTATTAAAATAGAAAGAAGTAGTTATTTAACTTCAACCCTCAATGGTTAGAATTCAATTTTCAGCGGAAGGTTTTGCAAGACATTCGGTTTAAGGCAAAAAGTTCGACTAATTTAAAAGTGCTGTCGATATCGTTTGCGGATTAAAGTTATTTCGAGAACCTTTATAAGGATTCGACAGACCTCAGAGATCACAGAAATGGGGAAAAAATATTTCCAGACATTCTTTTCGTTCTTGAGTCTTTCCTGTTTCTCTTTTACATAGATATGGAAGAAATTTTCAATAAGAAAGTTTTCGCTCGAATTCACAGTAAAATGTAACATGCATTTCGCAAAGAATCCCTTAAAGCCTTTGATTTTATATGAATAGACTTTGCAATAGAAAATTTTTTTCCATGGCAAAACACAACAAAAGATTGAAATAGAGATCATATAAGAAAATAAGATCATCTAAATAAAGACAAAAAGGAATCAAAAGCTTGTAATTTGAATGTTGAATTAGTTTTATAAACAGTATTTATACGGGTACTGTCAATATATATTTTATCTGTACAATGTTGCTATTTTGCTTTGCTCATAATGTAGATAGAATCTAAAAATTGTACCCGTATATTTGCTTCATTTAATAGATAACGTTAACAACAACCCTAAATTATTATCGAAGCTTATATATATATTAAGGTGTATTGTTGAACGATTATTGATACTTATTTGCACCGCAAAAATCAAAGCTTATAATATGTAACAGAATTATTAAAGAACCCAAAATATGTTTTTATTTACTTATTCTTTTCAATAATTAGATATTTGTTTTTTTCCGAGTTTCTCAAGAATGAAACTTTAGAATATTATGATGGATTGAGGGTGACTGCAAGTTTTTCCACTGAGACACTAAAATATAATATAATGATAAACAGAAGCTTATAATAAAAGTTGGCTCAATTAAACAAAACTTTATAATTATTACTTAAAAATTAAATGGTTTAAATTGCTTTGAAAACGAGGATCAGTAGTACAGCAGTAGATATGTAAACTCAGTAGATATTACCGGCTTTAGTCCGCCGAGCTTGCAAGAGCCTGTGATG
>JBAGKK010527905.1:0-12758 GCA_037177015.1 Euceroptres primus
TATATATGTATATGTATATACAATATATATGTATATACATATATATTGTGATGTAGTAGATTTCTCACATATCTTTTGTAAACTCACCTTCCTTGGAGTTTTAGGGAAAATAAATAACGCGATATTTAATTCCCAGAGCAAGGGTCCAACTACTTCAAAAGGATCACTGTCGGTAATTCTATTCTAAAGAAAGTTCTCATGTATTGGGTTTTGATGCAATTGGAGGGCGAACCTATGGCTCAACAGACCTGGCGTTTAATATTAAGTTTTACATCTTATATTACGTTAGGAGTTTGAGTGTGAGGTCAACTCTCGAGAGTATCTCGATAAGTTAATTGGATCAAAGTAAATTGTAAAGGAAATCGATACAGAGATGTTGATCTTTCACTCAGAAGTATGTCAAAGTTGGGGCCCAATTTTAATAGTCACGAGTCTGCACAAAGTATTGGTTGTCTCCGAGGGGTCATGTGACCGACTTGCCTGTCTCCTATTGGTCCAATTGAATTCCGGGCCTCGCACTTCTTGCGGTGGCATCCCTTTTCGGTTACTCTTGTTCTGGGATCCAAAGCACTTGCATCGACCCACGACTTTGATTAAAAAAGTTATTTTAAAAGATCTTAAGCCACTAGCGACGATGTCTACAATGAGGTTTTCATTTATTTGGTAAGCGAGCCTGTGTTTTACTTTCGTTTCGGGAAGTTTTATGATAAAAATCGCGTTCAACATCCTAAGTAAATGTTGAGGTTATAAAAACCGTTAAGTACTTCTTCCAATTTTCAGAGAGTGCTCTTTTAATTTTAGTTAATAAAGAGTAATTTTGAACTCTATCTTATTTGTTGTGTCACATCGGTAATTGTTGCGAGAGATTGTGGAACTGAAGGTAGTATTGTAGGACTTTGAATTGTGTAGAATCAGCCTTCGGGCCACATGTCGAGAACCACGCAACTTTTGTGTTAAAGGCAATAAATCTTTCTCTTTTATGTTTTAATAAATAAGTAACTGCCGTACTTGAGACAAAGTAATAGTTAAACAAAATTGGTCTTTATTGCTGTTTTGCTCCTCCTAAAAGACTCTTCTCCCTGAGTATTGTTAAAGTTAAAATTTGTTATCTCTCGCGGCTAACTGGCGCCCGATTTTATGGATTAGAGTGTGCAATTGTATATTATTTAATTTGATTTTCTTTCCAAATTGTTAAAAAGCCATTTACGTGTCAAGTTTGGCTAATCTTGATCACAAAATGGCACCCAACGTTTCAAGGAACCCATATTTACCTGAGGTGAACTAAGATAAATGTGTGTAGTTATTTTAAAGTTCAAAATTGTACTCAACACGAAGATTCCCGTGCTGAAAGAAATAAAAGTACGAATACACAAGTCAGTTACGGAGGATCGAGAGATAATTAATCAGCTGTCCGAAATTGGTTTAACTTAAAAAAATCTTGTTTAGGCTCAAAATTTAGCAAATTTTATTTGGTATTTAGAACCGTTGGGCGGTTTTTGAAATTCAATATGGCCGAGTAAATATGGCGTCGAGAGTCAGGAAAAACATAGATGAACAAACTACTTTTTGAAAAGAAATTTTCATAGGTACTTTGACGAACTATATGACAGATTGCGAAATTTTAAATGGTGGATCCAATGTGACGGCTGCATGTTAACGATAGTACTTCCTGCAACTAAATTTCCTCAAATCGACTTGAAAATAGTTACTCAGAGGTTTTCGAGGTCGCTGATTACGATTATGTAGTCAGAGTATCGGAATCTAAGATAGCGGATCCAATATGGCGGATTTATGCCAAACAATCCAGCATTCAGTAACTCTAATTGCTGAGATCGTCTTGTAAATGATTGCTAGAAGGTTTTCGTGGTCGCTGATTGAAATTCAGTCAAAATATAAAAATTCAACAGCTCCCAGCAACACAAATTGTTTAATTCGGCATGGAAATGATTACTTAAGGGTTTTCGAGGTCGCTGATTGTAATTCTTGACTTGTTCCCGCTGAAGAAACAATTGAGGTTTACTAAGACCGAAGTTCGCATGTTCTCTCTGAAAAAACGACTGAGGATCCCAAAGGCAGATTCGACTGTGGATCGCAGAGGCAGAGCATGACTTGTTCCCGCATGAAGAGCGACTGAGGATCATAGAATCAGAGCTTCACTTGTTTTCTTTAAAGAAACAATTGGGGATCACTAAGATTGTAAAAAAGCAACTAAAGATCGTTGCGGCAAGGCTCCACTTTCTCTTTCGCAAGGAGCAACTAAGCATTGCATAGGCCGAGCTCTACTTTTTTCCTCTAAGAAAACAATTGATGAACACTAAGACTGAGCTCCACTTATTCTCACTATAAAAACAACTGAGGATCGTGGAGGCAGACCTTCACTTGTTCTTTTGCAAGGAGCAATTTAGGATCGCAGAAGCAGAACTTCACCTTTCCATCTTCACCATCCTTAAGTCTATATCGGTTCAGAGCATTATTTATATTCGTTCAGCTTCACCCTCGGTGTCTGAAATGTTTATGTGAATAGTATTTTTTAGATATTTATGTTTAATCAGATTGTTGCAGGACTATATTTGGATTCAGTTACTTTCAGAACTACAGTTTCATTCATTGCTTTGACGTTTATTAGGATTGTATTTCACGAAGTCTTCATAAGTTCAAGTTTTTCGTCAGTTTAATATCCAGTATGCCTATATAAGCGACAAACATCGCGATAGATACTGCAATCCTTAAAAAATTTTGGCCTCACTGGCCACAGAGGCAAAGATTTGAGAATAATATCTAAGAATCTCAAACGAAAATTTTCGGATTTTCCCGATAATGCTAAAATTTGTGTCCACTGCAGAAGGGCCAAGTATGAAAGTGGTGATGTAGATTCTCAAAGATCTAGTAATTTACCGGATGTTAGTCAAAATGATGTTGACATGGATCAACATGAATCTTTCAATTCTGATTCTTCAACACGATCTAAAGTTAATAATACCGCAATAGTTCGTTAACAAAGAGAAATTGAATTAGAAGACATGTTAAGTGGATTGAAAGAGAAATTTCCTACCTTACAGATTAATGCTCATAAAAAATTGAGTATTCTTACAATAGCTCTAGAAGCGTGGAACGCTAATAAAATCGCAAAAGAATTCAGCTGCAGTAGGCGGATTGCAAAAAAAAAGCTAATGATCTTAGAATTTCAAAAGGGATTTTACCATACACTACAGCGAAGATTGGTAAACCAATACCGGAATTTACTGTAGACAAAATAAAATTACAAAATAGACAAAATAGACAAAATAAAATAAAAGCATTCTTGCTGGGCCCAGCCGAACCCATTCTGCCTGCGTTTGCACGATCCATCAGAATGTTGAATTGATGTTGGATGCTATTGACATTAAGCAACTCACCCAGAATTCGGAAAACCCGTTAAGTGGTTAAAGGCTACTTACAAGAAATCACTTGTAAGAATCGTGGTGTGAATGACGGTGAAAATAGTAATGCAAATTGCTTTCTTGACGAATGTGAAAAAATGTCGAGGAATTTTGAGTTTTTCACAACTTCTGAAACAATTATTGGAAGGAGAAAACATCGATAATGTACAATTCAGTATCTAGACTGCGACAGGGAGGGCGACTTTACAAACTCAAATACTACCTAAAACAGACTTCGTAGAAGAATTATGTAATAAGTTATTTGTTTTAAAACCCCATTCATTCATCTCTAAACAACAGTCGCAGAACTTTCAATTTAAGAAGAACAATCTGGATAAGGCTGAAGTTCTCATTGTATTGGATTTCAATGAAAATTACAAGTACGTAGTTCAAGATGCATCACAAGCGTTTCATTTCAATAACAACCAATGCACTGTATTTCCTGTAGTATATTACTATAAGGAGAAATTAGAACTGAAACACAAGAGCATAGTATTCTTATCAGATAGAACACACCACGATACAGCTGCAGTTTATGCAGTCCAAAAAATGTTGATACCACATGTGAAACGAAGTCTTCGCGTGAAGAAAATCATTTATTTCAGCGATGGTGCCAAACAACATTTCAAGAATAAGTCTCAGATGGTTAATCTTATGCTTTATGAAGAAGACTTTGGAATCAAAGCTGATTGGAGTTTCTAAGCAACTGCGCATGGTAAAAGTGCTTCAGATGGTATTGGAGCTCTATTAAAAATAGAAGCAGCACGGAACATTTTCAGAGTATAACGACCTTGTTCTATAGTAAAAAAGTGCATGACAAAGTTAGTAGGTCGCTGAAGAGAAGGTTTGACAACGCTCCAGCAGTCCCACAAATATTAAAAATATAATTTTTAAATTATTTTTTCGAAAATTTCGATAAATATTTTTCTTATACACTAGTATAGTACTTTCAATTTTTTTCACTATTTACCCCTCTTTTCTTATACTATTACAATAAAAATGATAGACCTACCCCTATCACTTTGATTTGTATGGTATTTCTAATTCAATGTTTCAATAAACCCTTTTTTCAAGTACTTTTGCTTTTATTGTCATTTGAATATTCCTGCACTCTATCTTTTTTGAAATAAAATAATAAATAGGGTTTATAAATGTACTTTCTAAATAGTAATCAAATCAAAGTCAAAAGAGACTACCGGGCCACTTACCAACCGAGCAAGGTTTCCGAATCCTGCAAAATTATCGACAATGGGCATTACTCTCATTCGTTATAACCCTCAGACTACCCTCAGACTGAGACTCGGTCGACGCAGCAGGATTCTACATTACCGACCTTGAACCCCATTTCTGGGAACCCCATCAGCTTTACTAAATGTTAAAAACTATTCGAAACCGCCTCTACTTTATATAATTTTTGAAAATTTTTTTGAAAATTTCAATACATATTTTTATAGATTATTATTTATTTTTATACAATCACATCCTTTACTATCCATCCCTTCTTATATTTTTACAATAAAAGTAATAAATCTACCTACTACCCTTTTATTTAAATGATATTTCTAATTTGATTTATCAATAAACCCTTCTTTAAAGTAATTTTTCTTTTATTGTTCACATATGTACTTTCCAATTGGTAATCAGATCAAATTTAAAAGAGGCTGCTGGGCTAATTACCTACCGAACCTTGTTTTCTGATGCATGCTAAGTTACCGACAGTGGACATTACCATTAGACGGTAAGACATTACTTTACTGATGCTTCGGTCCGTAATGTACGGATACACGTTACCACACCCGACAACGCAGATTTCTTCCAGGGGCTGAGTCTCAGTCGGTACGTAAGGGATCTGCCTACCGGCATGTAGCTAGGGGTCCCTGCATCATGGAGATAAGTGTTGAATGTCAAGTTTTCGCGTCAAGCATTCCAGTCATTATGAGGATATTCTGCGCATGCGTATCAGGAATAAACTTCTTTGCGCATGTTTAGAGCTGGAGTGATGACACGAGGTTGTGGATCGGGGCAGTGTTTAACCGCAATGCATCTTACCTAGGGATATAATGGATGAAAAATTTTATTTAAAAAAATGAAATATTTCACGAACCTCTATCATGCGCAAGCGCAGTATCTTTGGTCAGGTTAAGTCGTAGTACGTGTTAATGATTAAAAATAGAGAAATAATTAATTTTTTCTTGTTTTATACTTTATAACTACTTCCATAAATCCCGTAGATTGTTGGAACTGAATTTAATCAAGACTGTGGACAACACAAGCAAGGAAGAATGCGAATGATATTTTAATATCTATACGTTAACTAGCATTCAAAGAACGTTAAAACAATTGTAGAACTGACTCAAATCTTAAGATGAGCTCCTCTTAGTGTCGATAGTCTGGGAATATTTAATAGAACAATTTGTGCTGTGGTGATTTTCACACATCACTTTTGTGAACTCACCTTACCGGAGGCGTTTGTAAAATTGGGTTTGATATAAGACCTTAGTTTGTAATTTCTAATTGCGTAAGCTTGTTAAAGTTTGTTAAATTTGTTTGCTATTGACAGAGACAGCTAGATTTTGGATTAAGATCTAAATCAAACGTTATCCATCGCGGATAACTGGAGCCCCGTGCAATTCTTTTGGTGACCCTGTTTTAATCAAAATTTATTTGTACTTTGCCTGATTTATGAGTTTCCAAGTCATTTACGTGTCAAGTCTGACCAAGCTTTCTCATAAATTATATTTTAAATTCCCGGTCTAAATTTCAGGTTTCTCTCATTTCTGAGCTAGCTCCTTGACGTGATCAACACTGCCGAGGTATAAGTTGCCAAATATTTTCTATAATGAATTCAGTGGCTTGAAAAAATATTGGTATATGAAGTTCTATGTGTGGGCTCAACTTATTGACTCAATAATTGTCTATTGCTGCGACCAGTATTTCACCTTTGCTCTTGGAGCCTTTCTCTGTAAAATATATATTTAGAGTGAAATTGGCGCTCTGACGACTCCTTCGGAGAAGCCACCGAGCTGCCGAGGATTTTGAGAGGAATCATTATCTATTGTCAAGGATTCAGTCGGTATGTCTCTGGTTTTATTAAAGAAAGCCTTATGTTTTAGAAACTGTTTGGCATCGAAAGCGACGTAATTAAATGTTTGTATCTTTTGGCCCCGAAAGCCGCAAGCTTTGTAGAATTTTGGTTGGTTCAGAAAGCCGAAAAGTTTGGTTAGGATGCCAGGAGGCTTCTCTCCTTCTGGTTACTCGCCTTTTGATTTCCTGAGTATCAATGTTTTCATTTGTATATTTGCAAATATTTCGAAACATTCTTTTTGTGAAATTATGTAGATGTTGAGCGCAAAATTGCCATATTTTCGATTCTGTTAGAATTTACTTGACAGAGTTGATCATCTTATTTCCCTGTAAGATATACCCTGTGGCGAATACCCTGAATTTTTGTGAATCTCGAATCATTTAAATTTTCCTCATATTTGTCTAGCGATACCCAAAAATTCCCCGAAAACCCACAAGTATTAATCGTTCATTTGTTGCGTAATCAATTTAGTTGATTTCTGTAGAGTTTTTCTTTTAATAAGTCATGAAGAAGAGCGAATGAGCAGTTTTGATAAACTTTTAAGTTAAGAAATCTGTTACTTGGACAATTGCAATAATTTTGCCAAATATTAAGATTGGATTGTGTAAATTCTTTAACTTTTGAAAATTGTGTAAGAATTTGGGAGAATGCTCTATATTCCATCTGATTGAATAAATTATACTTTGTATAATTTATAATAAAATATAATTATTTATAATAATTTATAATAATTTAGCTAGAATTTTGCTGAGTTTATCTTAAAGTTTATCTTAAAATTATCTTAAAGTTTCGGTTATTGAAATTATTATTGGATCTAGGCCTCCATCCATACCTATCTTTTTAGGTTTAGCCGTTACGTTATTCTAAAGTATCAATTTTATTATCCCTATTGCGAAATTGGCCCATGAAAGGCCAAGCGCTCAATAAGTTTTGTAAGTTAAAGGGAAAGGGAATTTTCACTAAACTTTCATTTGCCAGGAAATATCAAATATCACAATGACCATAGTCTGCGCATACTCGTAACCATACTTCAACATCCCAAAAGACATTTGGAAGACCATCATAAACACTCCGCACTGATCCCCATAAACGACCATGTCCTGACATTGGTTCTAAATCCGGGGGTCACTGCAAATAATCTGGACCTGATCGTTGCCTCTAATAACTTGCTGCACGTGGGTGAAGCACGGGTTCTGCAGGATTCATTCGGTTCGTGTCACGCCAGTTCTACGCCAAACGGGGGACTCTTCCCATAGATTCAGTACGTCACACAGTGGGAAAGAAGCACATTTTTTGGACAAAAATCGACCGACAGTACAATTCTTAAGGGAATGTGATTTTTTTTTTTAAAGAAATAACCGTGAACCTTCCAGATATAACGAGTGACTAAATATTTCACTTTGACTAAACAAAAATTTTTTATTTAACAACCAAGTTTACACTTTCTTTGTCCAACTTTTTAATGATATCATTTCTTTTAAGATTTTCAAATTAATGAAAGCAGGTCATAAATCAATGTAAAGACTAATTAAAAATAATGTCCAGTAGGTTAGAGAAAAAAAAGTTGTTTTAATGTTGTAAACAAACTATTGAATAGTGACAAAAACTGTTAATTGTATTAACAATTTTTATAAACAAACGCACCTTTTCGCCATTCTTTTATGAATAGGCTTCATTTTTTTTGAGAAATCAACTCGAAATGTTTTGTCAAAGACTCCTTCTTGCCACGTTTTTCATAATGACCATAATTGTTAATTATGTAGACAATTTTTATAAAAAATGCACGTTTTGAACATTTTTTTATGAATAGGCCTAATTTTTTGCGGAATGTACTGGAAATGTCCATATTTTTCATAGTGACAACAACTATTAGCTATATAACCAATCTTTATAAAAAATTCACATTTTCACAATTGTTTCATAAATTGATTCTTAGGTAACCAAACCAGCTTTCTTAAGGTGCGTTAACATCCATGTTACTCAAGCTAGAAATGCGTTATAATATCTTTCTTGTACTTAATATAGTTTATCCTTTGCAAGCGACAGCCGTATTCTACAAACTTGATTATTTTTTTTAACCTGGAAGAATTTTTATTTTTTCGCTTTGTCTTAACACCTGAGTTTTACACATGTAATCGCTGCCGTTATTGTACTACTGCGCTATTTTTTTTCTCTTATAAGGCTTTTATATGTATCGTTATCACGTTACCCTTTAAATGACCTATTTGGGTCACGAGGAATGTAATTCAAATAAAGAAATAAATGAATCGGCTTCTTTTTTTTGCCGTATCAACTCGAAATGTTTTGCCAAAGACTTCTTGCTGTTATATTTTTCATAGGGACCAAAACTGTTAATTATATAAACAATTTTTATAAACAACCGTACATTTTCAGAATTTTTTCATGATGAATAGGCTTAATTTTTGTTTACAGAAAGAAGCTTCTACAATTTGAAATATATGACAGCAGGAAGTCCCTTTAAAGATATTTATAGTTCCTTTCCTCAAAACATTGAGCCTATTTATAAAAAAGGGTCAAAATGTACATTTTTTAAATAAAAATTGTTTATATAATTAACAATTATTGTCATTAGAAAAAATATGATAGCAAGGAGTCTTTAGCAAAACTTTTCGAGTTCATTCCGCAAAAAAATGAAACCTATTCATGCAAAAATGGTGAAAATGTGCATTTGTTTATACAAATTGTTTATATAATTACAGTTTTTGTAATTATGAAAAATATGACCGCAAGGAGTCTTTGACAAGATATTGCTAGTTGATTCCGCAAAACAGCAGCTATTTTTAGCTAATTGTAAGCGCTCATTATTATTTGTCATATTTTATACAAAATCTATGGATTTAAAATAGGCAATCATTTCGGATCACGAAAACATTACTTTTGTTCAATAGTTTGTTTATATTGCTATAAACAATTTTTTTCCTTACTTTAACCTACTAGACATTATTTTTAGTTAGTCATTACATTGATTTATGACCTGTTTTAATAAGTTTGAAATTCTTAGAAAACTCCTTGTTAGACAACAAGGAGTTTAAATTGTTGTTAAATAACAAATTTTTGTTTAGTCGGAGTGAAAAATTCGAAGTCACTCGTTACACCTGGAAGACTTACGGTAATTTCTAAGGAAACATGAAGAGCCGTTAAGAATTGTACTGTCGGTCGTTTTTTATCCATAAAAGGTGCTTTTTTCCAACTGTGTGTCAGCCCTTGACGCACTCCGACTTTTGCGCAGTAGCTCTCCGACTTTTCCAGGAAATTAAATTCAGACATTCCGGTTTCCGGTGTATATCAGGACTTCCTGGACTGCGTATACACCTGCCTGGAGTCCAACAAAACAACACAAGGCTCCAATAAGGGTAACCGAAAGAAGCGTGTAGCCTTTGGTGGAACCATGACTGCAACCTGCCTTCTAATAAGCTACCCCTTAAGCTTACTTGAAAAACCAGTCGGACGAGAACTTTTACGAATATAATAGGATCGACGCCGAAGTCAAATGGTTCCTGAGGGGAACTAAAAGAGAGGCATATCGTGAAATTTGCCACTCTCTTCACGCTTTCTCAGGTATGTCCAATATCTAGAGTACTTAGGCACCAACACCAACATAAAAACAACCCATCTGTTTAAAAAATCCAGGCTTCGAAGGACGAGTTTTTCGGCGCAGGCTCCTGCGAAGCTTCTACAGCACCAGGTCTCGGCGATGTAACTTACCAGATGATTAATCTCTTCTCAACCTGGATCCACTCTGTCATACTTGCCTTATTTAATCTAATGTTCCATCTTCCCTTAGTCTTGACCGAACTCATTAGTAGTATTTATCTCCAAACCGGAAAAAAAGAACTGCCGACCATTGTCTCTGACCGCGGTCATTAGTAACCTAATCGAAAGACTAGTTTACAAAATATTGTAATATAGATCCGAAAAAATCTATGCAATCCACTCTACGCAGTTTCGTTTTAGAAGAGGTAAATCTGCCGTAGATTGCGTAGTCAGGCTGGCCACTGACATCATCCAGACCTTTGGGAATCGCGAATCAGTTTTAGCCTTTTCGATCGAAATCACAGGTGCCTTCAAATGTGTGCTACCTCAGATTCTCTTGGAAGATTCCAGAGGTCTGAACATCCCGGGAAGGATCATTGACTTTGTTGCACACTTTTTATGTGCGAGGACGGTGCACTTCCCCTCGGAATCCACTGACTTCGTTCCGTGTAACTGCGGGGTCGGGGTTTAGCAGGGTTCTGTGTTGTGCCCCATACTTTTCAATTTCTTTACTATCAAAATTAATGACATCATTTCCCGGGAATTTGACTTATTATGTACGCTCTCGACATCTCAACCTACAAAATATCACCTTAACCTACAAGAATAAAACTTTTGTCTGCGAGAAGACCCTCAGATATTTAAGTATTTTTCTAGACCGTCGAATGACTTGAAAGACGCATATCTCACACATATTTAAAAAAGATTCCAGAGCCATTAACATTCTCAGGGCCCTATCTCGGGTCATTTGAGGTGAAGATCCGTACCTACTCCTCATCATATACCGCAACCTTATCAGAGCGTATCTAGAATAGGGATATCAAGTTTCCGGATCGCCAGTAATTATTTTCTTCCTAAGTTGAATTACATTCAACATGCCACGCTCAGAGTCGTTCTCGGATGCATGCGCACCACACCCAGTTGGGTCCTCTTATCTGAAGCCAATGATCACAATTTCTGCTTGGACCTCAAATCCGACCCCAAATCCCAACAGGAATTTCTCAGACTTGCCACGGAATAATGGCCTGGACATGCACACTTTTTTACCTATGGTTCCCTCTAGGCTCCCTCTCCCCTCCACAAAGGTCGAGTGCGCTTTTCACTCACCACACTATCAGGTTAAGAACAGTATCCCACTCCACCCCGATTTAGATTTTAGATTTAGATTTGATTTAGCTCTGAAACAATGTGCATCAGGAACCGTCTGGGTAATTCCAACTACTCATATCTGATGTATGAAATTCTGGCCCTTTGCAGACGTGCCTGTAACAAAGGCTCGGTAATCTGCCTCAGCTGGATACCTTCGCACTGAGGCATTTTGGGGAATGAGATTGCAGACCACGTGGCAGTTCATAGTTCTCACTCGCAGGCAATTATTTATTCGATGGTCCCCTGATAAAACTACAATCACTCTCTTAACGTAAAGTTCAACGTAAGTTCTTCAATGCATGGAGACCTGGTGTCCTGTGAATCCCACTTCCGGTCGCAGATATAAGGTTCACGTCTCACGCGAATCAACCCGCCCCTGGGTTAGAAACATGAAGCTACCTAGACGCTTCAAAAATTTAGTCACAAGACTTACAACGGGTCATGTTTGCACCGCCTCAAAACTCGCAAGGATGAATTTTGTAGACGACCCGTCCTGTGATTGTAGACACCGGAACAAGAATTTAGCCCACTTGATTTGGCAACCTAGACCAGTACTCCTAAGGCACTTTCATGATATCAGCCCTGACATAAGCGAGGAAAACTTCGATATACTTGTGTTGGTAAGCAACACCACTGAGGAAACTGTTCGTTTACATTAAATATTTTTTAAGTTCATTATTATCAATAACTAAAGTTCAACCACTTTAATAGGAATTTATAATTTTAACTGCAATCACTTACATTATTACCAATTTCGTTAAATTTGACTTTTTAATCGATTTTTATCTTTTATTCATTCTCTTGCAGCTGCAGTTATGAAATCTGCGCTATTTTCTCTCTTCAACTCCCAAATATGCCACATTCCACAGTCCCGCCCACTATCCCTTAAAAGCAGTTATTCCATTATGCCTTTTTCCGACTGGTCTAACTCAATAGTTATGATTAAGAAACCGAACGGAAAATAAAGGTTTTGTTAAGATTTTCGTAAAGTAAACAATATAACGAAAAAATGTTTATACCCGATTCCGCTAATGAGCGAGATTTTAGATACTCGTAAGTCCGCGAAGTACATTTCTAAGATTGATTTGCACTCGGCATATAATCAAATTCCCTTTAGAAGTAGGCTCTAGGCCGATTACAGCGTTCATAGTTCCTGGAAAGGGCATGTTCCAATTTAAGAGAATGCCGTTTGGCCTATGTAACGCACTAGCCACTTTCCAGAGAGAGTTGGACAAAATAATTACGCCAGACTTGAAACCTAAGGTATTTTGCTATCTGGACGACATAGTCATCGTCACTCAGTCCTTTGAAGAACACTTACTCTACTTAAA
>JBAGKK010527915.1:0-12755 GCA_037177015.1 Euceroptres primus
GAGCAAAAACGTAAGGTTATCTGGAACCAGGTGAAAGAGATGCTGGCAGAAGGGATCATCGAACCTTCAACCTCTGACTACAGCTCACCGGTGGTGCTCATACCCCGGAAAAACGGAGAACCCCGATTCTGTGTGGACTACCGAAAACTCAATTCTGTCACGGCTGACACTACCCAGGATTTTCCCCACATACAGGACGCCATCAAAGAACTAGGAGATGCCACAATTTTCTCTACGTTCGATCTGCGAAATGGATACTGGCAGGTTCCTATGCATCCGAACTCCAAAAAATTCACCGCCTTTACGATTCCCCAGGGAGGAACATTCCACTTCAATGTCGTGCCTTTCGGGGTAAAAAACGCACCAGGCGTTTTTCAACAGCTCATGTCGCAAATTGTGCTCACGGGTTACATCAACGACTTCTGCATCGTTTACCTAGATGACATCATCATCTACTCAAAGACGTGGAAGGATCATTTGCGCCACCTGAGTTTGGTCCTGGAAAAACTCACCTTACACGGGTTAACGTGCTCACTAAAAAAGTGCAAGTTCGGGCGAACAACGACCGATTTCCTGGGACATGTAATCACCACGGGCGTAAACAGGCCACAGCAGGGCCACATCGACGCCATACTCCAAGCCAAACCACCCCACTCCAAGAAGGCACTTCAAAAGTTCCTTGGAATCTGTGGATGGGTACAGGAGTACGTCCCAAACTACTCGACAACGGTGGCACCTCTCACCAACCTCCTAGGAAAACAGTCTGGCCGGTGGCAATGGACGGAAGGAGCCGAAAAAGCCTTCCACGCAGTCAAGGAACTTTTTAGGAAACCTCTCCACCTAGCACGCCCCAATCCAACACTACCCTACGTACTCCAGACTGATGCCAGCGACGTGGGTATGGGAGCAGTCCTCTATCAAAAGAAACTCGACTCCAGCAAGAACATCCTGAGCTACGGAAGTGCGAAATTCTCAACGATCGAGATAAGCTACGAACGTAACGAACGCGAATGTCTCGCAGTCGTATGGGCGGTAAAAAAGTTTCGCTTCGCACCTACAAGGCCGCCACTTCACACTCCGCACCAACAATCATTCCCTTCTTTGGCTGAACAAGCACAAAGACACTCGCGCCAAGCTCAGAAGATGGGCCTGCCTCCTGGGGGAATACTCTTTTGTCATCGAAAGATGTACAGCTGCTCAAAGTGAGCTCCCGGTGGCCCATACAACGTCCTGCAGAAACAAGGTGGGAAAGTCTATCGCTTGGACCAAGACGGACGAACCGTAAAGGTTCACGGTACCCATATACGACCTGCACATCTGAGGGAAAATTGCGCCTTCACCAACTACCAGTTCGATCCCACACAAGTCCCTCCGGCTAAGCGCCGTAGAGGGCGGCCTCATAAGAGAGCCCCTGCCAATCAGGAGATTGACACCAGACAAGTCCCTCCGACCGAAAGACGTCGTCGAGGGCGGCCTCGTAAGACGGCCCCTGAGCTGGACAGTACCCATGCTGTCCCAGCCAAATCACCCTCATCTCTCCGAACTGAGGCTGAAGAAACGACTGAGGCTCACACAACACAAGTCCCTCCGACTGAAAGACGTCGTCGAGGGCGGCCTCGCAAGAAAGCCCCTGCCAATCAGGAGATTGACACCACACAAGACCCTCCGGCTGTAAGACGCCGTCGAGGGCGGCCTCGGACGAGAGCCTCAGGTGGCCGGACGGATATCCCACAGCCTTCAACAGCGGACACTAGACACGAGCGGAATCGAAGTCACCAGGATCCTGAGCCCAACCATCCTCGCTACCATCTCCGACCGCATCATGCCTAGTGAAACCTTGTAAATACTAGTGTGCAAAAATAAGTATTTTAGGGTCTAGGTATAAGACATTACTTAATAAGCTAAGTGTTCTACGTTTTCTACCAAATTTTCTAAATCCAAATATTTCCAAAAAATAGGCTAAGTGTTCTACGTTTACTTTTTCTTTTATCGAAAATCTATTACACGCTATTTATCAAAAAGATCTAACTCATGTTTTTTGTCAAATTTTTATTAACTTAGTTTCAACCTATTTATTCGGCACTAAATCGCCCGGTGGTTTGTCGTCCGACAGTATTATTCCGATTTCTAGCCGAATGTCAATTATTCATAACCCTAATATACATTTATACACCAGCGTGTTCTGCGCCTAAGATTTGTATCTTTCCATCAGCGTGTCCCGCGCCTAATACTTGTATCACTCCGCCAGTGCGTTCTGCGCCCGGCCGAGGTTCGCCCGCCGACTGCTAGGCGGCGACCGGCCAACAGCGTCTCGCAAGAAACTCCGCGCGCTGAAGACACATAAGACGGCCTCCGTGCAAGATTAAGTAGCCTCCTCTCTCCGGCTGTACATTGCATACCTCAATAAAACGAGAAGTACCAGACAGAGAGCGAGTTTCGGATTTCTGCTCCCGAACCTAGTTCCCAAAAAATCCTTTTTCTGGAATCGATCGTGAGCTTGACCTGTCGCTCCATCGATTCTAGCGGGTATCGATTGTGAGTTTGACGTGTCGTTCCATCGATCCCCGACCGTCGAACGAGAGAGAGGTGAGATTGTGAGCTCGACTTGTCGCTTCATCCCACTTCTACTCCATACCCCGTCGAATGAGAGAGAGGTGAGATTGTGAGCTCGACTTGTCGCTTCATCTCACTTCTACTCCATACCTCGTTGAACGAGATAGAGGTGAGATCGTGAGCTCGACTTGTCGCTTCATCTCACTTCTACTCCATACGCCGTCGAACGAGGAGACTGAGTAGGGTTCCCAACTTGGGGCTCTCCGACGTCTTCCTGGAAGGGACCGCTCAGTAGTTCGCTACTCACGGCTCCTGCCCCCCCCCCCTCCAACCGAGTCTACGACTCGAGGAAAGACCGATTGGACACCTTCGGAACCACTGGACACCACCTCCGTCGCATGAGCGGGTCTCCGCAGAAGAAGAAGAGGGCTTCTCGAGGAGGAGTTACTCGAGATGCGCCTAAGAGAGAAGGTCCACTAAACCCTACTCTCTCAGCCGTCATCAATATATGAAAAAAATTTTAAACCATTTTTGTAAATAATAAAGCTTTTTATCCTTAGCACTTATTTCATAGAACGAATCTTTCTCAAGTTATAGGGTTATAAACAATTGATTTTCTTAAGGAGGAATTAGACATCGAATCGGGCAGAAAGTTAATGCCGTTTTGTGGAAATGCATATTTACTAATGTAGATAATGTAGAGTATATTTCAACTTGAAAAATTGAAAGTTTAATAAGTAATTGGTACTATAAAAGAATGATTTTCCATTTAAAATAATACTTATCGTAAAAAATGACGTTTTTCGTTAACAAAATTCAAAGTTTTTGACATTGAGTGTAAGTCTACTTAACCTAATCCCAAAGAAGTCACTAAAATGTAAATTACGATTTATGCGTGAATATGGAGAAAATATAATCCCAAAGCATTTAAGAAGCCGCTATATATTAAATTATTCCATAATTTGAATTTTATTAGTGATAATAATTCAATTTCTCATTTTTAAAATTGTTAATTATCGTAGCAACACCGCAGCCTGGTTCTTATATTTTTTTTCAAGCGTTGGTAGCAGTGTCGACGAGCTGAGAGAGCAGCTGAATATGCTATGATTGGCTAAGACACAATGTTATTACAGGTTCTGCCTACATTTACTGACAGAAAAGTAACTACTTTCTTTACATCTGTTTACAGCGTTACCACGTTTTCTCTCCGTACTTCACAAAAACATACATTTTCTTCATTAAATTAATTGATTCCTCCATAATTAGCTAGTAAATGTATGCGGAATTCATCAAAATCTATAGTTTAATTATTTATCTCGATAATATATTTTTTGCAAAAACTTCTGTGATTTCTTTCTATTAGTTTTTCAATTATCAAGATTAGTAGACACTGTTTCTTTATAAGAGACTGTTCCGGATATTTCATGTCAGTTTTATTTTTAATTGTATCGTATGGCTGTTGTGTGCTGTGTGAGTATTCTTTTTCTCGCTCTTGCTTCTGAATAAGTACCACTCTTACCTTTTCTACCTTATCTTACTCATGCTGCACCGGACACTTTGAGAGGGTCAGTGTTCATTATCGAAAGCTACGAGGTTTGAGACGGTACCATTTAACGGTTACTTTTAAGTAAATGCTACTTTCATTTTTTTACTTATTTTATTTATAGTGTGTGCTCATAATGTAGCCTTCACTACAGGCGCGGACTGTGACTATTTTTTAAATAAATTATCTCTTATGGTGCTCAACATGAAATAACTTGACTCAGTGACTTTTTACCTCAAACTAGAATTCTGCATGTACATTGTTCTCATTTCTCACTGCTTTTTCTCAACAGAGACCGTGTTAAACTAATAAATTATCAATTTCTAAACTATTTAGTAAAAAATTCTGAAATTTCGTATGCTCCATTAATAAATTAAAAGACGTCATTTTTCAAATTTTTAAAATTTTCTGTGATTTTCTTATGCCTGTCCGATTCCTCCTTAAAAGATTGAAATCTTCGTAGAATTATATCTAAGACTCCAAAGCCTAAAGATACCAATTAACCCCTTCGTTGGCCAAGAAAATTCGACAAAAAGTCCCCAAAATGGCAGGAAAATTTGTTATACTGAAAATTTGTATCTTGAGGTTTTTGGGGTCGCTGAATCCGAATCTGAAGTCAAAATTCAGAAATTCAAAATGGCGCATCCCATATGGCGGACTAAAATACAAAAAACGGCTCGATTTGGATAACTCTTAGAACTTACGGGTTTTTGAGATCGCTGAACCCGAATCTGAAACCAAAATTCGAAAATTTAAAATGGCCGATCCAATATGGCGGATGAAAATACAAAAAACGGCACGATTTGGATAAATCTTGGTACTTATATGTTATTTAGGCCGCTAACTACGAATCTGAATTAAAAATTGGAAAATTCAAAATGGACAGACGAAACCATACAAAGTAGATCCTACTGTTGGCTTCGTAGAATTTACTGAACGTAGTCGTAGGATCTACTACTGGAGAGAACTGGACAGAACTGGAAGAGTATATGCTACTATACGCCAGTAATATGGACAGACTAAACCATAGACAGTAGATCCTACTGTTGGCTTCGTAGAATTTACTAAACGGAGTAGTAGGATCTACTACACTGTTTAGTAAATACTATGAAGCCAACAGTAGGTAGCCAACAGTAGCTTCGTAGAATTTACTAAACGGAGTAGTAGGATCTACTACACCGTTTACTAAATTCTACGAAGCCATCAGTAGGATCTACTTTCTATGGTTTAGTCTGTCCATATTTAGTAGCGTATAGTACATAGAAAAAACAGAAGATAAACTTTAAATCGATTTCCGACGAAAGATTCTTTGCAACAAAAATTAACTTCACAGGATAAACTTTACACAAATATCGGTTAAACTTTCTTTTGTTTTTCCATGACAAATACATGTATTTTGAAAGACGCGAAGTTGGCTGAACAAAACTTTATCGCTCTAAAAAATTTCCTGCAACAAATTTTATTCTTAGTTTTTTCTGTGTATCATATACTCTTCCAGTTCTCTCCGTGTGTTACTGTTACATTATTCTCGAGGCAAACTTCTAAGACGTTGAAATTTCAGAAATTTTGAATATTAGTTTCATTTTACCACCGTTGTTTAGTTTTTTCGAAAAAACGAATAACGGTATACGCTATTGAGCAGCTTTAAAAATCATTATTACAGTATTATTACACAAAAGTCGACTGAGGCCCCACTCCTTTATTGTGCTCCCCACGCTTTGCTTCACCTCTTGTAGGTGGCGTTAAAATCAGTTCCGCTCAAAAAAAAAGACAGAAATTTGAAGTTAATGACGTTTCTTCGGAGGAAAGCACTTCCTCTGACACTAATAACAGCTCAGATGAAAATGACACCGATGATGATTGGTTGTGTGAACAAAGCGACACCGAAGATGACGGGATTGTTGAAACTGAAGGCGATCAAAATAATGATTCTTCCGAAGATGAATCGAATATTCCTCTAGCAACACGCTTGGAGAAATTCATGAACGATCTAAAGTGGACTGACAATGGACTTTTTAGTCCTACCGTTCATTCCTTCACTGTTAAGACTGCAGGGGTACAGTGAATCTTGACGCAGACAAAACTACTCTGAAAGTATTTGCAGAATTCTTCACTGAAGATATGCTTGATTCAATTTGTGCAGAAACTAATCTATATTATGAAAAGAAATTAAAAATTCTACGTGAAGCCGGTAAATTGAAGCCCCAATCTAGGATCTTGAAATGGAATTCGTTGACACCTGCTGAATTGTATACATTCATGGCACTTATAATACTGATGAGAATAGTGAAAAAACCATCTTACGTCATGTATAGGTCGACTAATCCCATGATAGAGACACCATTTTTCGCAAAGTGCATGTCCCTTCGCAGATGCCAGATCATTTTGTAATTTCTGCACTTCGTGGATGACGATGAAGAGTCGACCGACAAGATTCGAAAGATTCGACCCGTTCTCGAATTCTTGGTAGATCGATTTCAGGCAGTTTACCGACCGGGACGGGATATTTCAATTGACGAAACGCTTTTACGATTCAAAGAAAGACTAAGTTTCAAGCAATGTAACCTCAACAAACGAGCTCGTGTTGGTATAAAATTATATAAAGCTAGTGAATCTGTAACGGGATACGTTTACAATTGCACAATTTACACGGGGAAGGATGAGAGTAAGTCCAAAGCAAAGACATCAATTGATATATCTGGGAAAACAGCTAAAGAGATGCTTGGTAATCTTGCAAAACAGGGTCGATGCTTATACATTGATAACTGGTATACCTCTCCATTGCTGTTCAAACAGCTCGTTGATAAAAAAACCAACGCCTGCGGGACTGTTAGGATGAACCGAAAATACTTACCTAAAGTAAATACGACGCACATGAAAGTTGACGATATGAAGGTGTTGCATACACTTAAGTTGTGCTTGATTGTTTGGAAAGATAAAAAAGTCGTAAGCATGCTTACAACTCATGAACGCCCTGTCATGGTGACAACTGGTAAATGTGGTAATCTCCTACAACAATAATATGGGCGGGGTGGATTTATCCGATCAAATTTTACATCTCTACGAAGTGCTACGCAAGACTATAAAATGGTACCACAAGGTGTTTTTCCACCTCTTGGACATGGCTGTTTTCAATGCGAGCGTTGTATACAATTCTTTTCGCCCTTAAAAAAAGATGAAAAAGAATCAGCTCGATTTTAGACTCGCGTTAGTTGATGAATTCGTCAAAGAACATTGTGACCAAAAAACTACAACTACACGCAAAGCTTTCTCTCGGCCCTCTCCTCACATGGAACGACTAGGACAGCATGAACATACTCCAGGCAAAATAATCGATTCAGCAGGAAAAATTTTAAGGCGATGCTTCGTCTGCAAATCAAAGGGGAAAAGGACGGACACTACCGTACAATGTACAAAGTGCGTCTAGTCTAGTTAAAAATTCATAATACAAAATAATCATAAAAAATATTTGAAAATTTAAAAAAAAACAAAATAAAACAAAAAAAACACCCAAAAAACACAAATGAAGAAAAATAAAAAACAAAAAACAAAACAAAAAAATAAAACAAAAAAAACAAAAAACAAAAAATGAAAAAAACGAAAAAAATGAAAAAAAGGAGTGTTAAATCCTACCGTTGCAGCCTCCTCGTGGCACACTCCGGGGTCGTAAATAAATTCACCAGCTAATGCAGGGGGTTACAAAAAGTTCAGGTTCATAATTAGCGACCTAAATAACATATAAGTACCAAGATTTATCCAAAACAAGCCGTTTTTTGCATTTTCGTCCGCCATTTTGAATTTTCGAATTTTGACTTCAGATTCGGATTCAGCGACCCCAAAAAGCCCTGAGTACGACTTGAATGCAAAATCGGAATAATAGGAAAAATAGGAAAGTAATAGTAATAGGAAAAAAGAAGATTGACACATTTTGCGTCAATGCCACACAGGGCACGGAAAATTTTGACGCATTTTGCGTCAATGCCAACGAAGGGGTGAAAGGCTTGAATGCTTCTTCTCTTGCTTTCTAGCAAGTAGTCATTACAGTAGGATTTAAATGTAATTAAGGGATAATGTCTTTCGTCTGAAAGTGGGATGGTCCGTCAACGTCGATCAAACCCAAGCAGTCAGAGGTCTACACAATGGTGCTGAAGTTAGGGTCTGTGTAAGCGAAACTTTTCAACCGATTTCGACGTTCCTTTTTGTAATTTGAAACTTATAAAATTTCTAACTAAGTTGTCAAAGCACATTTTTGAAAATGTTAATTAAACTTTTTTTATATAACATTGAAAATGGAAAAAAAAATTTTAAGGTGTCATTTTGCAGGAAATTATTCGATTTGATCAAATATACCCTTAATTAGTGTAGAAACATATTAAAAATAGGTTCCAACTGTACTAGATATGTAAACAATTTTTTCAAATTGTTACAAACAAATTAGTGGACAAAGGTGATTTTCTGAGCACAAGCGATGAAGTGTAAAATTTGAGTAAAACCCGAGTAAGAATTTAACAGCGTTTAAGCGTGCGAATATAAGTGTAGTGATTGTGTATACTTAAATATCTATAAATCAAGTATTATGATAATATTTTTTTCGTTGAAAAATCGGTCAACATTTTAGAAAACTGTTTTCTTAAATTTAAAAACTGCTTCTATAGATTGTATATTGTTTCCAGTTTTAGATGATCTAAAACTATCGGTTAACACTTTAGAAAACTGTTTTCTAAAGTTTCAAAACTGCTTCCATTGATTGTATATTGTTTCCAGTTTTAGACTTTCTAAAACTATTCTACAAACTTCATATCCTGTGTTGCAACAGATGTTACATTGCTTCGGTCTTTAAATTTTATAAAACTTTTCAGCAAATTTTCGAACAATAGTTCATCGATATTAAACTGTCCTTCATATCAGCTAGTCTATACAACTTGTTTTCTAAAGTTTAAAGAACTTTTTTTTGTGTAGAAATGTAGAAACCGAGATTTTTTTATGAAGGGCGCCGTGTTATTTCCACGCACATAGCAAATAATAATCAAAATGATATAAACATTACTATATTTATAGTTTAACCTA
Source organism: Euceroptres primus (assembly GCA_037177015.1). Taxonomy (NCBI): domain Eukaryota; kingdom Metazoa; phylum Arthropoda; class Insecta; order Hymenoptera; family Figitidae; genus Euceroptres; species Euceroptres primus. Next base: position 9,164 of record JBAGKK010527915.1, read on the forward strand.
CATGAATCGAATCTTTAATGCCTCCAAAGTCTCATGAGTCTTGTATTCATCTTGATTCGTAAAAGTTTTTTCGCATCCTCGTTGTTTGCACGCATAAACTTCCTGAAATTAATTAAAAAGGAATTAATATGGCAAGAATTTCAATAAAATGTGATGCATTGTTTCCAGAATGCATCATTTTAATATCGAGCTCTGTCAAAATAGAAAAAGAAAGAATTTAAAAAATCCTCTTCAACAATGTTGTCAGGCATAAAATCTGTTTTCGTAAGGCAAAAACAAAATTTTACCTAAAAGTTTTGTCATGTTATGTGATGATTTTAAAATAGTCCAATTTTTTTATGAGAATTACTTTTTTTTTTTAATTTTAGGGTTTCTTGACCGAAAAAAAAAATTATAGCGACAGACATGTCAAGCTACACTGAAATAGTATATTGCGTGACAAGGGGAGAAAGGCAACGATTTCAACGAGTGCGAAGTTAGTTGCCCGAGCGAAGCGAGGGCAGATATCACACGAGTTAACATCGTTGCTTCTCCCCAAGTCACGCATACAATTTTTCATAAAAATCTAAATTGAAAATTCAACTCGATGCCTGTACAGCAAGGCGAAAGTCGAATTTTCACTTTAGACGTTATGAAAAAAAATAGTTCATCGAGGTTTAATGAATTATTTCAAGAGGATGGAAGTGATTCCTAAACAAATTTTATATAATTTACAAAACTTTCAGAATATACTGCAGAACAGTTTTGGAATAACTTAAAAAAGTTCTGTAGTTTTTAAATTAAACTCGATGTAAAAAAGTTTAGTAATAATCATACAAAAAATGCATAAAAGATTGTTGAAAATTTACGCAGAAATTAAGCTAGAGATAGAGTGTTTACGAAGCATTATGTTATAAGCACTGCAAAACAGTGTGTAAAACATAGCTGCGTAGTCGCTACTGCGCATGTGACTTTTGGTTTAGATCATTAACAGGATTTTCGCCAAATGTCACATGTGTTGCCGGCTTCCTTATGAGATCTGGAGCTGACCACTAGGAGCAGAACATTAAGGGCTGAAAGGGCACAAAGGGCTGAATAGCCTAAGCGCCAAGGGGGTACCAACCGTGCTCTCTGACCGACTATACAGATACAAATACGCATGTGCTGCGATGGCTAAGAGGCTATGTCGTTAGGCAAGAAAATGTGTTTAGAAGTAGATTAGTTACTTAGGTAGGTTAGGTAGGGTTCGACCTCGCAGCAATTCAGATTTTTAAAAATATTACTAGCGCTAGAAGCACGATTACATATGAGGACATGAGAATGACAACTCGTTAAAGACCATTTAAAGTTGGCCCCTAAGTAATAGTTAAATTAATCTAATTCAGGAGCCAACTTCAAATGGTCTTTATTGAGTTGTCATTCTCATGTCTTCATATGTGAAGTGATTGGTATGCAATATGTAGTAAAAAGAAAGTCTGAAATGTATACTGGACTTGTTTTAAAAATTGTCTTAAAATAAGTCGGTAACTGATTCTAATCGCGAAAATCGACTTGAAACAAGTCGTAAGTTGTTTTGGTCTGAAATTAAGAAATTAACAAGCTGACATTCATACATTGAACTTAAAAAAAGTACCATTTTGTCTTGAATTAAATATAAGACAACAAAACTTAAAATTATGATTTGACGTAAGTGATCAATACGCGCCAAAGAGTAGCAACCTCACGAACAATATCACCGAAGATTCTGCTGGATTCTGCTGCCTGCTTTTGTGTACTGAGTTGCAAATAAATCTAGTTTAATTTTACTTGCGTACATAAGCGAATTTCAGTTTTGAAGATCAGAATAAGTTTTTTACGTGTTGTTAAAAAAATTACTTAATTCCATCGTGTTTGTTTCTGTCATCGGGGATGAGGATGTCAATGAGATAGCTAACATACAATAAAGATCAAATTTATTAAATAAGTTATACATGGGTGATTCTCCTGAAAATGTAACGACTGTAATTTTGTTATGTCACAACTAATTAATTTTACCCTTTAGTTACTTTACCCTAGCACCTCGTTTTGTTTAAGTGCTAATTAAAGACCCTAAACGGGGATGAGGATGTCAATAAGAAAGCTAACATACAATAAAGATCAAATTTATGAAATAAATTATAAAGTTATATATGGGTGATTTTCCTGAAAGGAACCTTTTAGACGTCTAGGTTAATATTTTCAACACTATTCATTTTAAATTGTTGAGAATTGGCAGAGTGGTCGGTGGGACTGCAAGTAATACCAGAAAAAACTTTTCAAGCGATTCCCATAAGCTGAATTTATGAGGGAGCTTGAAATATGTCATATCCGAAGCCTTTTTGCCATGTCTCTAACACGATTTTTAGCTTTTGCGGCGTTTTTTATTGGAATTTCCTTTTTTTTTAAAATCTATGAGTGGTAGGTTCATAAACTGCAATGTTTTAGCTAAAATTCTAGTTAATTGAAAAGTTTCTAGAACAAACCCTTCTTAAAGGCGCGTGATACGTTATGTCACGAATTACCGACGGGGTATAAAAAATATTCGACGGTCCTATTTTTAAACGAACAAAGATATCAAATTGAAACTTAAGAGAATGATGGAAAATATGATGAAACACATCCGTTATGTGTCATTTTTCCAAAATATAAAAACAAACTATTTTGAAACTAAATTGTTTTCAAAATTTTAAAAAAATTACACATAACAGATGTACCCATTCATATTTTCTATCATTCTCTTAAGTTTCAACTTAATATTTTTGTTTGTTTAAAAATTAGGACCACCGGATATTTTTTATACCTCCGTCAATAATTTGTGACATGACGTATTACTCCTCCTTAACAATAATAGCGTTAGAATTTGTCTTCAGGTTTTTGACAAAAGAGCATTACATTGAATTAACTTGTTTTAACAAACCTTAAAATATCTTAATAAAGATTTATTATGTATGAAATTAAAGTTCAGACCTTAACGTTTATTTTCCATCCAGATTAGTTATATATGTAGTTGTAGATATATTGATAAGGGTACGGGAAAACCTAATCCCCCTTTATCACGTAAGCTTGCGCCCATTGTATTGTCCCTGTTATTGTGTTCTGACTCTTGTTATATTATTCTCTTATATTCCACTTCACCGAGTCAACAGAAAACCAGAGTGCATGCATTTTTCTGCGGCCGCGAGTATCGTTGCATCATGTAGAACCACGATCTTCGGCTATCCGCATTTTTTGAAACCCTCTAGTCTAGTTTTCCTACTGCAGTTGGAAGTGTGAACGAGATCACCGTTGAAAAACACCTCTATCTGCAGGTGCCTTGCAACTTTCGACAACGGTTGAGCACATCTTTGCTTGGGGTTGCGGCTGCATCCGACTTCATATTTGAAGTACTCGCATTTGCCTGGACTTTCGGCCAGGGGCAAGGAAAACTGCAGAAAATCTTTCCCGAGAACAGCTGGTTTATCGACAGTCGAGTTTCAATGTAGACATTTGATATTGTCGACTGTATTACACACACCCTCGGCCTTCGTTGAGGTGACCGAGGAATTGGGGAGGATGCTGGTACATGCGGGACACCTGAGAGTAGGATGGGTGTCCT
>JBAGKK010527926.1:0-12755 GCA_037177015.1 Euceroptres primus
GCGACGAGCGAGCAGTCTTATGTCAACATTCAGGACCGCGTATATAGTCTCTGAACGTACAAAAGTAAATGAGCAGAGAGTCGTGATGTAAACAACTTCTGGCGGCCTTGATTTCGAGCGGTGTAAGCCGGCCAAGGGACGCTCGGGCGGGGGGGGGGCAGAATCAGTGAAGCGTGAACGACCATGAATCCGGCCAGTAATCGAGTGGCCTATAATTCAACGATGAGTGTAATAACAAATAATAATTTTTTGATAATACATAATAAATCCTTTTTTTAGTTGTTACAACACATTTCGATAAAAAAATATATAGGTTTTGTTAATTCTGTATTAAAATAAATTTCTTAAATTAATAACTATTCAGAAATAACATAATTATTTCTAGAAAATAATAAAAACATTTTTATAGTCTTTTGTCTTTCGAAAGCTTTATTTGAGGTTTATCTTTTTCATTGGCGTTTCAATTAATTTTTTGACGCCTTTTCTCTTGCCGCCTTTTACCTTTGGCCAATTCGCTGTGTATTTACTAAAAACATAATTGTATATTCTTAAAAAAACGCTAAAATTGATAAATACACTATTACTACGAAACACAGTTTCCACGAAAAATATAATAAGTTTATACTTTTAATTTATTTAATAAATAAGCACTATTTCCACAAAAATGCCCTTACTATTTTTTCTGGTTAGAGTCACCAGAATTCTGATTAAACTGACCAGAAATTCTGATTATAACAATCAGAATTCTGATTACTTTAACCAGAAAAAATAGTAGGGGCATATTTAACCAGAATTCTGGTTAATTTAACCAGACATTTTTTTGAGTGTAATGATAAACGTTTATATTTTTAATGAAATTTAGTAAAAATAATCAACTAGCATTAGGAATATCATTCGTAAACACGTGTAAGCACAGCGGTATAAACCTAACCTCAATCTGTCAAACGAAATTCAGGATCGTATCAAATCGTAAAATTGGTTCTGCAATTACATTTTTTTGCATTTAAAAATTATATTATTAGTTTATTTTGACTCTTTTATAACTAAAACAGAATTATTTATGCAAAAGACTTTCTTTTCATTACTTTTTTGCAAAGTTTTTTGAGATGTTTTTTCTTCAATCCTACTCCAAAATAGGGTCCAAAAAGGTATTCCTAGTTGTCAAACGACAGCTGTTTATGTACGAAGTATCCTCAAAAATATTTTCGAAGGCACTCAAAATTTGCGTGCATAGACAGTAAGGACATTTTCGAAGCAGTCATAGGAAAAATATGCTGTATAAGCTTAGAGTTTTAAAGACGGTATAATACCGCCTTACACATTATATTTTTCCTGGTTTACAGTAAACTAGGCTATATCCAATATGGCGGACTGGGACTCTAAAGCCCTTTTTCTGATACATATTCTCATATAGCATAGTCCTTTAAAGTTATACATTATATTCTATATGACTGCTTGAAAAACGACCTTACTGTATAGTGTATATTAAATCGTTGATAATATTTCATTGGGGTCTATTTCTTAAAATCTATATTGTATTAAAATAAAAATATCAAGGATAAAATATTTACTTTTTGAATCTAACTTTAAAATTCTTAAGCATAAATTTTAAAGTAGTTCATTATTTATTTCCTACGTGACTCCAAAATATGCTTCAGGCATGTGTGGACGTCTCTTAAAGCCATTTTCTGAGTACATAATATTTTTTTTACTCTCTCACAATAATATAATCTAATTTTTACTACGAAACTTATTGTGAGGTCCTAAAATGAAGATCTGTACCAAGTTTCACAATAATACAACCAGTAGTTTTAATAATATGTGACGTTCCGCGAGGAAAGGAACCTTAGGGTTAAAAAATCGATTTTCATTTTTTTGATGCTTTCGATCATTTTTGAATCGCTCTTTCATGTTAAAAAGGAATTAAATTTCTATCTGCAAAATTGGAATTGTTATTTAGCTGCAAAGTGACGCGAGAATCGCCTGTTTCGACGTTTGCGGATGACCAGACCGTCTTTTCAGTCGCTTTTACTGAAAAATTTGCCTGCTAACCCTAAGGTCCCTTTTCTTGCGGAACGTCACATATAATCCATGGACACCAAAGTGCCCAGTCTGTGGAGAATTATCCATATATGTACTCTGTATATAAATTAAATAATTTTCCTAGGTTCTGTTATCCAAGCAATTCTGACTACTGAGGTTGAAGCATTGCCCAAACAGTACTTGAGAATAATTAGTATTTACCAATGTTTAATCGACATTTTGAGTTCATTTAACGATTTAATTTAGTTCAATGCCAACTCAACAAACAGGAAGCAGGGGGTTCTTCATTAAAATTCTCTTTTTCTTATTTCTCTCCATCTTACCTTTCAAGAAGTACACTCCATTCTCTGTATACTAAAGTACTCAAAAGTCAAAATTAAAAGAATAAAAACGTCTCGAGTTTGTATTTCTTGAAAAATGGAATTAACAGAGATAATGGAAAATGAAAATTCAGCGAGTAAAGTTTCTTGAGAAAAATGAGAGGTATAGAAATATAATTGAGAGTCTTTAACTCAATATTGATTTAATAACGTCAGTTGAGGGTAATCTCTTGGAAATTAAATCCTGCTTTAATCTTCATTTCATGCATACATTTACAATTTTACAATAAGGACTTCTCTCGATTTCTGGTCTTTGACAAAATATTTTTGATTTATTTTAAACCAAGTTAAAGAAGGGGAAATATTTTAACTCTACAAATAAATTGTTACTAAACTATAAAGATCTTATTTTTGGAGTAATGAGAAATGATCTCATCCGAGAATCAAAGTGAAGGCATTAGCACTAAGTTTGCTCTAAAAAGGGGTAAGACGAAACTGAGAAAAGTGATAAAAAAGAAGAAGAAGAAGAGAAGAGAACTGTACATGATGATGACACCGAGTTACACTGTATAATATACAGTGTATATGTATCCGGAATGGCAATTCTATCTGACGAGGGAACCAGGCAACCGACAACCAGGCACACGGCCAAGCAACAACTCAGTCGGAGCAACAACCGATGTTGACCTCCAGGTTCCAGGTCAACCATGGGGTCCTTCCTGGACTTGTAATTCGCCGTGGTTTCGTTACGGCCCCTCTAAAGATCGCAATTGCAATTGCACAATTGTTACCCCGATCCCAAGACACCTAGATTTCAGTCTTTCAGGCCAAACTTCACTCAGAAAAATATTTGTTTGCTTCAAACAAAATTTGTTGTTTGAATCGAACAAATTATAACGTTGATATGGGGTCAAAAAAACATTGGTTTGATTCAAAGAAATATTATTTGAATAAAAAAAATTTTGTTTTTGAATTAAACTTTTTTCTGACCAAACAAATGTGGGTTTAGTAAATTTTCAAATCGAATCAAGAAAAAGAGGTTAAGAAATCTATTTTTTAATTTAAAAACTCTGAGTGTAGTGCACTCAGAAAAAGTTTGTTTGATTCAACTAAAATTTGGTTAAATCGCCAAAAGTTTTAGTTGACTCAATCAAAAATTTGGTTCATTCAACTAAATTTTTTGGTCGATCAATGTTAGATTAAACCAAACATTTTTTCAAATCAAATAAATATTTATTTTAATCAATCAAAATTTGTTTGAAATAACTTTATATTTGAGTCTATTCAAAGAAACAGTGAGTTTGATTCAAATAAAATTTTTTCTGAGTGTATTCAGAACACTTTGGAACAATGAGAATATTTGTAAGTTAAATGTTAGCTATAGAAAAGATTAAACTTTTAAACTTTATTGCACTTTATATTATAAAAAATATTTGATAAAACCGATATAACCTTTATTTTATAAGGGTTTTGGTAATCGGTATTTAAAAATAACGGTTTTGGTTTGGGTTTCAACAGGATGATGAACACATTTCAGGGGAATGTCAGGAAAAAAAATTTGTGAGGGAAATGCGAGTAGCTGTCAGGGAAAATCGAAATTTATGGTATATATGTTATGAATATTTTGAAAGCATTTCCTAATATCAACACTCAAAAAAATTTGTTGATTCAACAAATTCGTTTAGTTGATTTAAACAAAAATGTTTTTTGAAAAAACCAAATTTTCAACGAACCAATCAAATTTTTGTTGAATCAACGAAATGTTTTGTTTTTTGTTGATTGTTGATTCAACCAAGTATTTGGTTGAATGTATCAAATTATTTATATTTGGTTAAATCAACTGAAACTTTCGGTTGGGTCAACCAAAATTTTAATTGTCCGTATAACAAGCAAATTCTTTGATTGAACTAACTAAAATTTAATTGGTTCAACCAAATATTTTTATGAGTCAATGCATATATATTTAAATCAACTTTTTTATTTACATTACATTTTCCTGGCTTATTTCACTTTTTGTCTTGGCACATTATTGAAACCTTATTCGCTTTTATAATACTTTTCTGTTAGGAAAATGTGTCTAAAAGTCAAGAACATCTCAGAGAAATTAAAAAACTGAATCTTGTGGCCACCCTGGTTTTGGCGGTTTTTAAATTTTGTTTTTTCAGTTTCGGTTGTACTCTCTGATTTTACTGAAATTCAGTCAAATTTGCTGAATAATTAGCTAGAAATGGGTCACGGAATTAAATCAGTGAAAGTGTCAACTGATTCAGATTTAGATAACACATTAGGCTCGACATTAGGTTTCTTTGGCCTAATTATAAATTATTTTCAAGGTTTTTAATTCAGAAATGTTAAACTCTGAACCTTGGAGATGAAGATAGCCTTTCAAATTCGGAGGCTTTTGTACTTAAGACAATTACTGTTGTTCAAGAGGTCTAATTTATGTATCCCAAATTGGTAAGAGAAATTGAGGAGGATGAGGATGATGTCATCAGTTTTGAGAGTGTACTCGCAATTCGGGAGAGAAGTTCTTGCAGGAAATATCTCGTTATCCCAGGGGGTTTCTAAACAGGATGCTCGAGCGAACTTGTCGGTCGGTAATGTCGTGTCTTACGAAAGAAGATAAAAAAATTTAGCAAATCGCAGCGAGAGCTGAGCAACGAGCAAGAAAGTACAGCACAACATGGCCGACGATTGTGACGAGACCACAGCGAGGGTTCATGTCCGACAAAATTACAAGCCTTGTGCCAAGCTTCGCCGCCTCTTTCCCATCCAATGTATTCCGTGAAACGATTAGTGGTATATTTTTGCGGCCCACTTCTTTCAGAAGTCTCTTCTCAATGTCTCTTTGTCATGCTTGATATTTTTCTTTTTCTTCATTCATCCAGAAATGAAAGATCCCATGGTGTTTTCCTAGATACGTTTTATTAAAATTTTATTCTTAGTCTTCAAAAATTTTGAATCAAAATTGTAGGTCTCTGAAAAAATCTGCATTTCTGGTAAGAAAGAAAAAACTTAAGGAAACCTTGTTGAGGAGCCAATACCAGTAATTAATGCCGATAAAATTATTGCTGTACTCGATATTCAATGTCGATCGATTCAAAACTTTTTTAAAATTTTTTTATGCCTAATGGAGCTGGTCATATGAGAGAAGATAAGTGTGAAAACTTGAATGTCAACTGGTCGTAATGATATACATCCGTATATCATTACAATGATAAGTATCCATAGGCGTGTAGAATCATGCTTAGTACAGATAACTAGGAAACTTCCTAGAAACATGGCTCCGTTCTTTTTAACTATGAAACATTTCTCTTCGTTATAACTTTCCACAAGCACGACCCATAAGTCTCATGTATCTTAAGAGAAATATGAGGGAAATGTATCATGAATGGCATTATAATGGAATATACAATCAATTTTTAAAATTCAGAAGGAACTGATGGTTCTAATTTGTCACAATTCTTTTTTTTAACTGTGCATTGATTTTCGTAAATAAATGAATTGGTTTACGTAAAGCAAATAGGATTCACTTTGTGGAATGGGGAATATAAACCACAATTTTCATTTTATCGAACATACAAAACAGACCATAAGGTTCATGTTACATATATTCAGAGTCTCTATCTCTATACTGTAATATTGGAATTTTGAAAAATATGCTCGAACTAAAATGTGAATCAGGATAAAATCCATTTGATATTTCTATTCGGTTAAAGTAATACTACTTTCCAATTTTGTTGTAAATTGGATAATGGAAATATAAAGGAAGTTTTTATTAAACAATGACGAAGAATAGAAGGGGAGTAATTATGTAAAATGTTGTATCGCCTGAGGCACGAGATACTTTGAATCCAGCACTGTGACGGCTTTGTCTCTTCTTCATCCATGCCTCCCTTCGTCTCTCAATCCTCTTCCTTGTCCAGACGATGCTTTTACCCCAGTGCCAAGTGCACTCTCGACCGCTGCACAGACGTTGCGTAAACTCACCGACGCCAACCTACCTTTACGTGCCTTCCAGCCTGCAAAAAGAATATCGCACACTCAGCAAGGTTTCACATTCAAGTCTCGCTCGCTCGCTCAATACAATCTTCATCTTGAGAAAACACTTGGAAATGGCAGTCGAGTTTCAAGCATTTATATAAATAACATTTCCAATCTTTCATAAAGTCTCGAACTGAAAATTACAAATGTTAAGTATTTTTCCATTTTTCCGAATTACTTTTTACCTCCGTTTGCCGATCCTTAAAGTTCATTTTACAACTAAGTAGATCTTAAGAAACAGACCCCATAGCCAATGAAATATGTATTATCAACGATAATGTCTATAAGTCCAGGCACCACGTCGTAAAAAAACATGATTTTCCCGAATAATTCCCAGACGCGATTGTGTTTTTGAAATAGCTTCTTGACGGGGTCCTGAATGACCTCTAAAAATTTGTAGAACAGATTGATTGCCAAAAACGGTTTTTTTTTTTAAAAGAATTTTCAAAATTCACGTTTGCGTGTACGGACTATTTCCATTACGTTGTACAGAAAGAAGTTCAAATTAAAAAAGAAAGTTTACACAATTTTGAGAAAAACAAAAAAAAACATATCTCTAATAGGTTTCGAGATGCGGTAATTTCTAAAAAACCCTTTTTCCGAATTTCGTCGAAAAATCACTACTTTTTATAACTTTCTGTGTACCATCTGACCGAATTATTTTATGAAAAAATATTCAGAGAGGAGTAAAAATTTAAGTGTTTACCTTTAATTTGCCACAAAGATCAAAATCTTAGCTCTAATAAGTTCGCAGTTATGACCTCTCAAAGTGGACTACTTTTAACCTATTTTTCGGAGCAATTTCCCCCTGCGGAGTTTTCTCGAAACAGGGCGTTCCATGGGCAAAGCGCGATAGTGATGCCAGAGGATGAAATGAAGTAAACAAAATTCTACGTAAATAAAAAAGGGCCTTCTAGTCCTATTAGTTTGTGATTTGCGATCTTTCAAAAAGTCTCATTTTTTTGCATTTTTTTACTAAAATCAGAAAAATTGTGTCTTTCGAAAATACCTCGTTTCCTGTTGATCCTCCAAAGAGAGGTCGAGGATGAAATTAAAGTAGACTTAATTCTGCGCAAAGTGGGATAAAATAGTAAATAAAATAAAATAGTAAATAATACATAGTAATAAAATAGTAAATAATTTATAGTAATAAAATAGTAAATAATACATGCTTTTTTATTGATAAACAATTAATTGTTTATCATCTAAATACCTCTTTCTAGTACTTTTTTAAACGGGTTTTCAGTACTTTTGCTGCAAAAAGTTATTATAATTTATTATAAATATGTCATATGCCTTTTGTTATTAATAAACAATTCATTGTTTATAAAAAAATTCTTTTTTTTAGTACTTTTTAACCGTTTTTGAATTCTTATGAGGCAAAAAAGTTATTATAATATATTATAAATCTACAATTTGCCTTTTATTATTAATAAACAAGTAATTGTTTATAAAAATATCATAAAAAATATGTTCCTTGTACTTTTCATCCTTTTTTTCAGTACTTTTGTGGCAAAAAAGTTATTCTAATTTATAATGAATGTCGAATATGCCTTATGTTAATAATAAAATAGTCATTGTTTATAACAAAATATTTTTCTCAACAGTTTCTCTACATTTTATTATACAATAATCTTACAGGCACTTATAATTCGTCATGAATGTCTCAAAATGTATTGAATACTATTTTTTTGTAATTAGTACTTCAGTAATTAATTAAATAACTATACAAAAATATTATTCAATACATTTTGCGACATCAGGACGAATTACAAGTGTTTCTAAGATAATTGTATAATAAAATGTAGAGAAGCTGTTAAGAATAATATTTTGTTATAAATAATTTTATTTATTTATTTTATTATTTTATTTTTATTTAGTTATCCAATTATTTATTTATTTTATTATTTACATAAGGCATATTCGATATTCATTATAAATTAGAATTTTTTAAAATTTTATCCAGTCCATCGTGGAAAAAATGACGAAGTAAACTTGAATCCCGGTTTACGATGTTTCTAGAATTTCGTTCGGTGGACTCCGTATTTGCGTGGGTCAGAGGGTTGAGAGGGATTACGTTCGTCGAGTAGTAGTCAAGCAGTACCGCAGCAACAGCGCGAGTAGTATCATTTCGCCTTTTACATTTACTTTTGAAAACACGTTGAAAACTCTTTTTTCATTAATTTTTTATCGCCAATTAAAAATTTTCATCCCTTAGTAAAAAAATTTACATGCGTACATAATAATTCATATTATTCCGAGTGAAAGTGGTTCGTACTGCCCTAACTGTTTGTGTTCAGAGGCGCTCAAGGACTATCCCGGTTTACGATAGGCAACGACCAAAACCCATATTAAACCGGGATTCGAGTGTAGTCAATGTAAATTTTTCATCCTACCGTCCGATATGGAAGACATAAATTAGAATAACTTTTTTGACCCAAAAGTCCTGAAAAAAAGATGAAAAGTACAAAAAAACATGTTTTTTATGATATTGTTATAAACAATTACTTATTTATTAATAAGAAAAGGCCTATTCTAGATTTATAATATAATAACTTTTTTGCCTCATAAGTACTCAAAAACGGCCAAAAAGTAATAAAAACAGGTTTTTAAATAATTTTGATATAAACAATTAATTGTTTATTAATAAAAAAACATATTACATATTTATAATAAATTATAATAACTTGGTAAGAAAATACTAAAAACAAGTGTTTAAATGATTTTGTTATAAACAATCAATTGCTTATCAATAAAAAAGTATGTATTATTTAATTGAAATTAATTTTTATCACATAATTTGCATAAAAATGTTTAAATATGGCTGTACTTGCCCCGTATGGTACACTCAGGTGATTATATGCAAAAAGGGTCCACTTTCCAGGGTCATAACTTGTGACCTATTAGGGCTAAGACACATTATTTTATCCTATTTTGCGCAGAATTGAGTCTACTTTAATTGCTTTCCTTGAACTTTCATCGCAGGATCAACAAGAAACAAAGTATTTAAAAAAAAGAATACAATTTTTCTGATTTTAGTAAAAAAAATACAAAAAAACGGGACTTTTTGGAAGATCACAAATCAAAAACTTATAGCATTAGAAGGCTCTTTTTTTTATTTGCGTAGAATTTTGTGTACTTCACTTCATCCTCTGGCATCACTATCGTACTTTGCCCATGGAACGCCCTGTTTCGAAAAAACTCCACAGGGGGAAATTGCCCTGAAAAATAGGTCAAAAGTAGTCCACTTTGAGAAGTCATAACTGCCGATCTATTAGATCGGTAATTTGTCCTTTGTGTCAAATTAAATATAAACACTTGAATTTTCACTCGTCTGTTTAACATTTTTTCACAAAATTTGGTAAATAAGGGTTTTTTTTTTAAATTATCATATCTCGAAACCTATTAGAGATAGAAGGTTCTTTTTTTTTGTTTTTCTTAGAATTGTGTACACTTTCTGCTTTAATTTGAACTTTTTTTGAACAACTCCATAGAAATGGTCTGTCCACGAAAACGTGAATTTTGAAAATTCTTTTTAAAAAAACCCCCTTTGGCAATCAATCTGTTATACAAACTTTTAGAGATCAGTCAGGACCCCATCAAGAAGCTATTTTTTTTAAAAATCGCGACTGGGAATTATTCGGGAAAAAACTATCAGCTGCCTGGACTACTAGAGAAAATATGGATTATAGAATAGTGTTGCCTATGCTATGGTGGACCCTAATTTAGTTTTTGGATCATGAAATGAAAAATTTTTTTCTACCAGGTTTGCTACAAGATCTGGAAAAGATGGTTCATTGAGAAATGTAAATTTCTAATCAAAGAAATATTTAATACAGACATTAACATTGTTGCTGTTCAGAAAATTAATTTTTCGATACTTACTCGTCCGAGTAAAGAAAATAAAAAATAACGTAACTTCAAGATGAACAAAAAAAAAAAGATCAAAGTGATCTGCAACAAAAATGCATGAAAATAAAACTTTATGTCATTTCAATTTTGCGAAATTTCACACAAAACCATACATGTGAATTTTGTTACGTCTCATTTTGAATAATTTAAAACAATTTGAAATTTTCATTGTGATTTCATTTGTTTCTAAGTCTCATTTTGTTGCAACTCAAATTTGAGAATTAGCCTTAAAAAGAAAATTACCGTTTTACTGTGCGTTACAATTATTTGGATGTACTTTTTAAATCTGAATTAGTGGTTTTCGACTAATCAAATAGTACCGAATCGTTTACCAATTGTTTTAATACAGGAAGAATTTCTACTAATTTTTAGTAGAAAACTACTAATTTATCTAGTAAGGGTTATTAATTCATTTAGTTCTAAGTCACTTAGCAAGCGTTACTAATTGTAAGTGAATTAGTAGTTTTCTGCTAAAAATTAATAGAAATGCTTACTAAAACAATTGATAAACTATTCGGCACTATTTCATTAGCAGTGAAAACTACTTGATTCAGATTTAGAGAGTAGGCTTTTATAGTTTTTATAATGTTCAAGGTTGCTCTCAATTTAAGTGTTCAAAAATGAAATACATCTATAAAAGTTAGAATAATCAAGGTGTCTAGCGAATCGGAAAATCGGGAAAAACTCGGGAATTTTATTTTACCAGGAAAAAACCGGGAATTTTATTTAGGATCGGGATTATACTTACATTTTATTTTTTTATTCTTCAGATTTTAATAGCATGTAAGCAACTACTTGCGATTCTGACTGCATAATTTAAAAATTATTTATTTTACGTGTTACGAAAATTTTAAAATATGTACTTTCGATTAATATTTATCATTTCAGCCTGTGATTAAAGATAAGTTTGGCACGTGTAAATAAATAATTATTTTCTTTACAATATAAATTTTGTACATATATGTACATTATGTTAAAATTTCCATTTTTATGTATACGTTCACTTTCAAAAATCACAAAAAGACATTTTTAACTTCATCGGGGAAAAAAAGTCTGACCGGGAAAAAACCGGGAATTTTAAGTGGCCTGATCGCTAGACATCCTGATAATGTATTTAACTATTCATATTGGAAGGCGTAATCCAATTTGGATATTCGACAATCGTTGACGCATACAATTTATTGTATGTTTCCAATTCCAGACAATTTAAGAATTAAGGCATAATAATAGAGCATTGGACACCTGTTCATAATAATTTAATAGTATGACAATTTCCGAGATCAGCAATAATTCAAAATTGTCTTTGAAGTGGTGGATGTGCTTAGAACTTTATAGTTTATAGACCTTAGAGTTTAGACACTTATATAAGTGCAACGACTGTAGAAGCCGTTAAGGCTAGAATGATGTGGCGCATTCGGTCGTTGGCCTTTGGTAAAACGGATTTATCGCAAAAATGGATAAAGACGACTAATCGGCCTGGCAACAGGGTCGGTGGCTATATATAAATATACACCCAACTATGCAAAAGCACGGTAGACATTTTTCACCTAACTGGGGGCTTCGCTCGTTGTGTTTTACTATAACTATAACTATATACATATATACACCATGGCTACTCGTATAATGAGATAACTGGCCTTGTAACGAGATTATCATTCACGATACCGTATCGAGTTTTCTTCCGTGACTGCCGCGCAAAGGCACTACCATCTATGGCCATCGTGATTCGTTATTACCCCCTTTATGATCCCAGATGATACGATCCCTCATTTACGATTACTCTGGACCTCCATTTCCACACAGAACTATCTTTTCATCTTCATTTTCGAGATCTATCTTCTCGTATATATATACATATTTTTATATAAGCACATATTAAGGGCAAGTACCAAGATGATCACATAAACAATTCTTTTAAGATTATTAGAAATATAAGATTGTTCATAAAATTATAAACTCAAGTGATAACTTCGGCAACATAGGACATACACTGTTAAAATTTTTTGAATGAAATTTCAATAAAAAGTGTTGGAAGTTTTTAACGCATACAGGGTGTGTATGAAATTTCATATACTAATAATTTGAAATCTAGCAAAATCTTTTGTGAAATCAAAATTTCGATGCACGGGATGCTGAAAATTATATTGTTAATTTTGAAATTTCAAAATCAGAATTCAAATTTCAATGGAATTCATTGAAATTTCCATTACATTATCGAAATTTCAAGTTCAGTATTTTGAAATTTCAGATTCCCAAGATGTTGAATATTATATTTCTAAGTTCGATATTTCTAAACCAGAAGTTTAACTTTCAAAGAAATACATTGAATTTTAAAAAGCATTGTTGAAATTTCAACTCCTACCCGAGGAAAAATATTTCGTCTTGAGTTCGACTTGGCTCGTCTTGAGTTCGTCTCCAAGACGGCTATGTCTCGCT
>JBAGKK010527937.1:0-12755 GCA_037177015.1 Euceroptres primus
ATCCCGATTCGTGTGTGAATTGAGATGAAAACTGTATTATTCATCTCAATGGTGGGAGGATGTTGAATTATACGCGTATAAGAGGATGCAGAATGAAAGAGGGAAACCGGAGAGTTTGTCACCATGAAAACTCGTGAAAGTTACGGGTAAATCATCGCCGACCCTGAGCTGTGCTTGGGCCTGAAAACAGGAAATGTATCTGAGTGATTACGTGAATAGTGCGTGGTAAGGGATGGTTTTTCCGGGCGGTCACGAGAGGACGGCGTATTAAGAGAAAGTCGGAATAGAGTCGCTCAGTTGAAAGGAGTCGTTCGTGTGCGATAGACGTTTAAGGCCCTTTATGCGAGTTTTGATTTTTATTTTTGAGCTATTTTCTCTACGTGACCGGCGATTGTAATGGTTTTACGCTCGCCTAGTTGTATTTTGGTCACAATAAATATAGATTTTATTGTTCTATTTTTTATCTAAGTTCTTGAGTTTTATTTGCACATTATTAACCAAATCTCAATAGTTTTCCCGTTCCTTACTATAACACTAACTTTTCTCTTTCAGGATTCCTGTCTAGATAGTGAATTTTGCTGCCAAACACTCTCAGATTTGAAACATCTGGTACTTCCCCTTCCCATAATTCGTAAGGCGTTTTGCCATTCAGGCTTTTAGTTGGTAATCGATTTTGTAAATAATTAGCCGTGTTGATTGCTTCGGCTCAAAACGAATCAGGCAGGTTGGCTTCCATCAAAAGACATCTGGCAGTGTCATTTTGTTCTGGGTTATGTGGCACTGTCAATCTTCGCACTATTCCTCGATTCTTCAGGTAAGAGTCGAATTCTCTGTTAATGTATTCTCGTCCATTATCTGACTGAATCGACTGAACTTCCTTACCTTTTTGTATTTCCACCAGGACTATGTATTCTTTTGTCGCATTGAATGCTTCCGCCTTTGATTTTAAAAACCTAACCTCACACCACTTGCAGTGATCATCGATGAATTCGATGTAATATTTTGCCCTTCCAAGTGAACTTACTCTCGCCGGGTCCCACACATCTGTGTGAATTATTTGCAACATTTCTGATTTTCGACTAGACTCCTTCGGAAAAGGGGTTCTTGTTATCTTACCCTTCAGGCAAACATCACAATATATCTTTGTGAACGCATCTGTCAGTTGAACTCTTGTGACGTCACCTTTTCGCACAGCATCATAAACGTCGTTTACATTCGCGTGACGAAACCGTCTATGCAAGACTTCGAGCTTGGCTTTACACTATAACCGCGGTCGGTGATTTTTGCTACCGATAAGAGATTGGTTCTCAAATCAGGCGCGTGCAACGCATTCTCGAGCGAGACACTTTTAAAATCACCGTGTACTTTCGTGGGAAATTGCCCTGTTCCTTTACCTAAAATTTCAGAGGTGGAGCTGTTAGTCAGGTTTAACACTCCGTGGTCAGAATCGGTATTTTTTCGGAAACTTTTCTTGTCGTTGCACAGATGGGTCGTCGCTCCACTATCAAGACACCAATTTTGACGTAAATCGATAGATCGATGACTGGACACGTTCAAACATACATCTTCCGCGCACTTTGCCGATTGCATTCTATTTTTATTAAAACGACATTCAGATTTTTATGTCCAAGCTTTTTACATACGAAACACCTGAATTTATCATGGGAGCTTTGTTCCGCGTTAGCACTACCTTTTTCTTTTGTCGTTTGTTTTTGATTATCGCGCCTACCATGTTTATTCACAAACATGGCGTCTGAAGTTTCGCGCTTCGTGGACTGTTTTTCCGGGCACCGTTTTCTTCAATGATTTTTGTACGTAGAGATTCGGGAGTCGGTAAGTTGTCTCTGGTCTGTATAGCGCACCTGAAGTTTTCGAAACTACCAGGGAGGCTATATAAGAGCATTACAGTCAGTAAGTCCGGGTTGATTGCAATTTCCATGTCCGCTAATTTGTCCACGGCGTCGAAGAAATCGTTCAGATGATCACGGACATCGTTTCCCTCCACCATTTTATGTAGCGTGAGTCTTTTCAACAACGTGGCCTTTCTTGCCGGCCCTTTAGATTGGTATATCTCTTCCAATCTTAACCACATTCTCCTCGACGTCGCACAGTTCTTTCCTTGCTTAATTTCACTCGTGGAAATCGACAGGATAATGTCAGACTTAGCTTTTTGGCCGCTCTTTGTCCAAGCTAATTCCACGGCGGTAATTTATGCACTTTCTTCTCTTTCAGGTTTTACAGCATTACCATTCACGTATTCCCATAAGTCAGCCTTTGTCAAAACTGCCTGCATTTGCAGTTTCCAGGTATTGAAATTATTTTTATCGAGAAATTCAATCCTCGCAGAGTTCACGCCGTTTATTTTTGTGCTTTTTCACACGTCGTCACACCCGATACTTTCTTGCTAAACTCTTATCTTTTAACTCGAGTACCTCCTGGGCCCATAACCTGTGAGAATAACTGGGGGAGGTCGAAAGCAGTTAAACAATTACTTAAACCATGATCAACTTTATTCTAATCCAGATAATGAATTTACACACAAAGAGAGCGATACCATCATGGCAGTGGCTGAGCTTATACAAGTAGCGACTTGCAGGTTATTTGACCTACATAAGAGAACTTAGGGTGGTGGCAGGTTTCTACCACTTTGCGCAAGCGCATATAAAATGCGACCGTGACTTGAACAGTTCAAATTATAAGAAATATCAATTCTAACACTTAAAGTCTATCTTCATTAATTCAGATCAAAAAGTATTTTAAAGTAATTTATTCCGAGATATAAATCATATTGTTAAAATGGCCAATTTTGATACTTTATTTGTTTATATATTTGTTGCACTGAGAAAAAATGTAAACATTTCAAACCATAGTTCTTTTAAGAATTTAATTCCGATAGTTTCAAAAAATAAAACATCAAAATACGACCTGTGGTTGATTATGAACAGAGAATTTTTATTGTAAAAAACCTCAGCTTTCTTTATCGCATATTTCTAAAAATTCCAACCTACAAATTCAAAATTTCATTTTACGCAGAGAATGAAAATAATGAAGTTCAATTCTAGCGTCAGTAATATTATTTATTCCAACGCCCTTATTTACGTGGTAGTGTAAGAGCACCAATTCTTGGTATTTTAGCCCAATTATTGGCATGTTAAAAACATGCCAAAAACACACACACACACACACACACACACATATATATATATATATATATATATTATACATAAAGATGATGGTAGAATTAAATTAATTAAAGTAAAACAAGCCACACAATCGTATTATCTAATAAATTAGAGAGAAGTGCCAACAATTGGGGGGGGGGGGTGCCAACCATTGGCGCTCTTACACTATGTGGTAGGAAGAAAAAAACAACTTTAATCTCTATTAAAATTATTTATTCATATTCATATGTAAATTAAAGTTTTTGCATGAAAGTATAGATATTGGAAAAGTCGCAACATATTTTATATCATATCCCATATACCAAATTCTCATAAAAAGTTGTGAACATGTATAAATCGAAGAAGAAACTTCATAAAAACTGAAATAATCAAGTATTTTAAGCTGTTTTCATGTAACCTCCTGGTTAAAGAAAAGAATATAAATATTTGATCATGATTTATGAAATTCTGACATCATTTTATATCAAAATGTGATGCATGTGTTTTAAAATCATCACCAGTCTTAAAGAATTAGTTTAAATTTAATTGTACACATGCCAACATCGTAAAACCCAAAGGGCACCTGGAGACTCTCGTAATTTTTAAGTTGACTTACCTAATGTTCAAACAACTCGGTGTATGTATGTTATTTAGTAAGGGCTATAATAGAGTGTACTTAGACTTCCGGTACGGCATCTACCAATGTGCGCTTTGGGCTTATGATGAATTGACCTCATGCTGTTCCACTATATTCCAGTTGGCGCAGGGACTGAAATGGCACATAATCAGAAAGTATATCTCTAGGCATACCTAATACATAAAAGATCTTAGCTCTATCTATTACGGTTTCTGAGATAACCAAGAAAGAAAAAGTCACATGACCAGAGGCGTAGCGCCCAATCGGTACATTACAGACCTGGGATGCTTGAGATTTTTTTCATTTTTATAAAGCATTGATTCCATATATGAGCTTATAAGGAAATCAAAGGTTGTGTGTTTTTATGAACGTGAGCCCTCGAATGCCATAAATTTTTTGTATGTGAGAAAATAATTTTTTCTTTGTCTAATGACTGCTTTAGGATCTAAAGAAGAGAAAAAAATTAATATCAGAAAATCGAAATTTTTCCACTTTATCCAATTTTTTTCTCGAAAACTAATAATGATTTTTGATCTGAAAAACAGCATATAGAATCGTAAATTTTTTGAGGAAGTAAGAAAATATTTTTTTAATCTGATAGTGCCAAAAATAACTTAGTTATACACAGAAAACAGCAAAAACCAAGATGTAAATATGATACGCTGTGCATCAAAAGGTTATATGCCGCACATACTTCTTGGTGATGAAGAGCAATGCACTAAAGTTTAACAAAAATGTTAACCTTTTTTTAAAAAATTTTCATACCTACAGTACCGGCCAGAATTGTCAGTCCACAAAAAAAATCGTATTAAAAACATGCCTCTCTTCTTTCTTGGGTATCTCAGCGTCAAATTAGGTTAAAAAGATTTTTAAAAAAATCATTAGAAAGCTTATTAAATTTCACGTCGATTGATCCCTACTCGAAGTATTGTTGATAAATAGGAACGGAGAGAGCATGTGAGATCGATATACCTATTTTCCATTTTTAACCAATTTTCGATTCTCAACTTCCACTCCCTGTATGCTTCAGGGTAGTGAATAACAAATATTGAAACTTCGCTGAATTAAGGTTTAAAATCTCCTCTTCAAAATGAGACCAAGATCGTAATGAAATATTAACTGGTTCTCGAATTATCATTAAAAATGTGGAAGCGTGTCCAAGACGAAAATCGGTCGGTCGAGTGGTGACTGCAGTCTTCCGTCTCTTGTTTCCCATGCGTTAACAAAAGATAGAAGTTCGAATGTCGCTCAAAAAACCGATTTTCTTCTTGGGCATGCTTCCACATTATTCAACATAATTCGAGAACCCGATAATATTTTATTATGTTCTTGGTCTCATTTTAAAGAGGAGATTTTAAACTTTACTTTAGCAGAGTTTTAATTTTTTCCATTCACTACCCTGAAGCATGCAGACAGTGGAAGTTGAGAATCGAAAAATAGTTAAAAACGGAAAATAGGTATGTCTTTCTCACATACTCTCGCAGTCCCTATTTATTAAAAATACTTCGAGTAGGATTCAATCGACGCGAAATTTAATAAGCTTTATAACGATTTTTAACAATCTTTCTAACCTAATTTCTCGTTGAAATACCCAAGAAAGAAGAGAGGCATGTTTTTAATACGATTTTTTTTAGTGGACTAACAATTCTGGCCGGTACTGTATACATAATAAGGTGGTCAGAAAATGACTTTACTTTTTTATCTAGGATGACACCCCAAAAAATGATTCTTTCTCCTTTAAATATGACCTGTGAATTTTAGCAAATTTTAAGAAAAATATTTAGAGTTCGCGCAATGTCAATTCAGTAAAAAACCATTTAAACCATCGATATTTGTAAATAATTTTCAAAGGTCGCTTAATGTTTTTTTTTTTCATGGGAACCGTTGATTTTATATAACTCTTTGGATTGTTTTGTTGCATTATTCTTTCAATCTGTTGATTTTTGTGAGAAAATCACCTCAACATTACAATTGTTTGTTACAACAGATGAAAAAGTGGACTCAAATTCTTCCCAGGTTTGAAAAACGTCAATAAAAGGGCGTGCAAGTTGAACTATATCAATCCGACAAAATTATCTTTAATTGACAATTGAAAAAACTAGAAAGAATCTGAACCGATTTTTTCATCAGTTGCGACATAATAAGCGAATCCTTCGAAAATGAAAATAACGAAAGCTCGAAAACAATAGCTATTTTTACAGAAATGACCTCGATCAACATTTAAATATTGTTATCTATGATTCTTAAAATTCAGAACTGATTCCCATCAAAATCAATGCATTGACAGAATAATGCAACAAAAACATCCAGAAAGTTACATAAAAACAACGTTTTTTTATGGGAAATGACTTTACGCGACCTTTGAATCAACCTTTTAAGAATCAAAGTCTGCAAAAAATAATTTTACACAAAGAGGAATAATTTTTAGGTGGACACTATAGATAATAAAATAAAGCTTTATGTTTGGACCAGACTTATACATAAATAATAATTACCGCTGTCAAAAAATTTAGAAATATTCTGTTCTTAATAGTTTCCTTCAACTACTATTTTATAAATGTACTGTACAATGTTGAGAACATTTCTAACTCCAGACAAGAATATTACTTTTCGATTATTTAACATATTTGAACCTAATACGTAGACATGAGAAACTTTTATAATCAAGCGTGTCCATAAGGGCACTAGCGCCAAGTGATTTCCGTGATAGTTGTTGTATAAAAGAGTGAGTTTAATGAATTTATTCTGTAATCAAAGTAGATACGTTAATTTGTTGAATTCAGAAGCATAAAAATAATCCAGTCATCAGGGCATTTGTCGGAAAATAAGTCCAAAATTCAATGTTTTTTACTGGTCCTTTATTTAGGGATACAAAATGAGACCATAAATTTGCTAGAACGATTTTCATCCGGAACTCGCAATAATGTTTTAAAAAAGGTGCAAAAAGTCACATCTGCGTGGATTATGAGTTCATATTGCAAAACAGGTTTAAACTAGATAAAATTCTGTGCAAAATTGAAAAAAACTATGTCCTAGCCCCAATAGATTCTGAGTTAGGGCCTTTCGAAAAGCTCAGATTTCTTTTTCAGTTTTGTGTCTAAAAATCGTACTTTTTAAATTTCATGTTGTACACGGGGGGAAAAAATAGGTACTGGGAATTTTTCTTGACAGACCTCGATTTTTGGACAGAGAAAATTTTTCTAAATTTTTGTACACATTTTACGAAGAAGCTTAAAACATCATCGAAAAAATGAAAGTCCTAGAATAATTCAAGCATAGGCAAAAAAAGAAATTCCTCCAAATTTTATTGCATAATTTTGGAGTCCGAAATGCAATTTTTTTACTGGTCCTTTATTTGAAAATACAAAATGAGATCATAAATTTGCTAGAACGATTTCCATCCGGAACCCGCAACAATGTTTTGAAAAAGGTGCAAAAAATCACATCTGCGTGGATTGAGCGTTCATATTGCATAACAGGTTTAAACTAGATAAAATTCTGTGCAAAATTTAAAAAAAACCATGTCCTAGCCCCAATAGTTTCTGAGATAGGGCCTTTCGAAAAACTCAGATTTATTTTTCAGTTTTGTGTCTAAAAATCGTACTTTTCAAATTTCATGTTGTACATGGGGAAAAAATAGGTACTAGGAATTTTTCTTGACAGTCCTCGATTTTTGGACAGAGCAAATTTTTCTAAATTTTTTGTATACATTTTACCAAGAAGCTTGAAACGTCATCGAAAAAATGAAAGTCCTAAAATAATTCAAGCATAGGCAAAGAAAGAAATTCCTCAAAATTTTATTGTATAATTTTGGAAAGAATTGTAGAAAGGTAAATACTTTTTCTAAAATGTGCTTCAGGTTTTGAAAGATTTCGGATTGAATAATTTGGTGCAAAAAGGATGAGTATCTCTGTAAAAAAAAAGATTCAACGTACATCAGGCGTATTGAAACTGTCGCTCGGTGAAAGCGCGAGAAGGTTATTGAATTGCACGGTGAATACGCGAAACCACAGCGTGAATTATGCAGATTTTTAAAATGCCAGAAACAGGAAAATTACGTATCCGTGGAGATATTAGATAAGGAAAATTTTTAAAAATAAGCTGCTAAAATACTACTTTACGGTTGTGGAAAGAGCATTTCGATTTAAAACAAAAATCAGGAGGTTATACCACATGAGCTTTTTTACCATAGAGCTGCCAGAACGAAAAACCACCGAGTTCGCGCAGCAACAACAATACGAGTTTCACATTTTAAATTCTCCTTAAACTCCCATTGGTGTTGCCATAGTGTTGCTGCGCGACACGTAGCAACACGCACTACGCAAACCCGGCAGCTCCTCGTTCTGGCAGCTCTGTTTTACCCCCGGTTGCTTTGTTCTGGCGGTACATTTAAAAATCGTATATAATAAAATTTGATATTTACAAAGTCATCAAAGTGAAATCAGTGTACATAGAGTTAATATAAAATTAACATACAATTATTATTTTGACATTTTAAATTAATTTTACTTTGATAAATACCAAATTTTATTGTACGATTTTTAAAAATACCGCCAGAATAAAGCGACCGTCGGTAAAAAAGATCAGATCGCAAATGCTCCTGATTTTTTTTTTTTTAATCGAAATTCTCTTTCCCTAGTGGCTCAGTAGTACTTTAGCCGCATATTTTTTTTTTTGTATTGTCTAATATTTCCACGGATAAGTAATTTTCCTGTTTTTGGCACTTTAAAAGTCCGCAGAATTCACGCTGTGGTTTCGCGTATTCACCTTGCAACTCAAAGAGTCAATTGCCTTTTAGCGCATTCGTGCGGTAGATCTATCTTATTCGCTGACACGTGGTCACATGATAACAACACCATGTGCTCTTGATATCACGTGACTAAGAGTAAACGTATAAGATTCATTTTGTAAGCCTCTCCCGCTAGGATTGCTAGTTCTGCTAATTCTAGTTCGGTCGAATTAATGTTGCAAATAGTGGAGATGGTTTCTGTAAAAGACATTTATCTCCTTATTTCACTTCGTGGTTATTCATCATCAAGGTTAGGTAGAAGTTCAGCTTCGAAACTCGTCAGCGTAAGATTAATTTTAACAGCGTTAATATATGATGTGCTTCAATGTGTTGTGATAGTGTGTAATGAGTAATAAACATTAGTAAAAAAAAAGAAAGCTTGGATCTAATTTTTCTTTTTTTACTAATGCCGTGCAAAGGTATCCTTAAATTACAAAAGTATTATATATTTTGGGAGAAAAATTATCGTGACCATGTTTGAAAATTGTGACGGTCAGATGACCGTCACCGATCACGTTCCGGTCAGAAGACGGCTACTTCCCATCCCTATTTGGACGTATCTGAAAGTCGAGGACTCAGTCAAGTAAAATTCCTAGTACTTATTTTTTCTGTGTACCAATTATTGTCCTGTTAACCTGATGCGCAAGTGATCTATAGATGAGTAATAGTAGTGTTGATTTCCTGTAAATCTAAAGAAAAAGCAATGTTCCAACCCCAAAAGATAGCAAGTTATAAACTTCTAGAAATAGACCATTTTTACCCATATTTTGTAGACTTGAAGAATTTTGAAAATAGCTCGTTCTCAGAGCGCCTTATGTACAGATTATACATAATTAATATGATAGCAAATAAAATTCTGCGTAAAACAAAAAAAGAAGAACGTAGTACCTCCAATATTTTATAAAATATGTGTATTCAAAAATCTTTCTTTTTTCGTAAATTTTTAAAAGAAATTGAGAAATTAAGTTTTTTCGTAACAGCTTGTCTTTTGGGTATGCTGCAGAAGAATACCATGCGAGCAAATTGTAGGGGGTCTCAATTCTGCGCAAATTAAAAAAAAAGGCAACCTTCTACCTCTAACAATTGGGGAAATATGAAATTGCAAAGTTTCTCTTGATGCATGTAATTGTTTTCTACGTTACTGCAAGTTACAATTTCACTACTCATTTTTTTAACGAATACATTATCCAAAACTTATTTTTAAGTGAGGGCCTAGGGGGTTAGGCATAAAAAATTGCTCCCACGCGCATCAAATTCATACTAACACCATAGATGGACACAAATGTGACAATAAAATTGACCCAAAGGATAAACTTGAACTTTCATTTTTGGGAGAGTTATGGCGGGGAAAGTATAATAAAAAAAGATAATTTTTTCGAAAATGGCTGAACCGATTATGACGATCGAAATATATGTCATGGCCATCAATAACACTAATTCCAAAAAAAGGTTTATATTTTTTAAATAAAAAATAGGTGTAAAAAATCTGAATTTCTATTGAACCGTGAATGGAGCGCTTGGAAAAAAGCATCCACCTGCGAGAAAACCCTTGTAATTCGAACTGCGCGTCCAAAAAAAACACTGGACCTGACACAGAATGAGCTGTATTTCTTTTTTATTTTAAACACATTTAATTTTAGATTTTGTAAGTAAGTACAAAAAACTGCCAGACCATTTGGTCGATTTTAAGGTACAGCCAGACTATTCTGAACGGTGGGAAGAAAGTACATTTTTTGGTTCAAAATACGATTTAGCTAGCCTGCAAATATTAACCGATTTTAATTTTTTTTCTAAAAAAAGGTAATACAATTCCAGAGAGAATCCTCAAGGTTAATTTTGGAAAAGTCTTCATTTTTTATAAATAACCAATTATTTTTTAAAAATGACAATTTTTTTCAATTCTACCTTCTAGCTTCTTGTGAATGGTGCAAAAATTTCTCCAATTGTCTGAATTTGATAGAGTAACATTACTTGAAGATAATTAGATATTGCACATTCAACAAAAAATTTGTTTATAAATACATTATTTGGTAAAAGTTAATTTTTAAAATAATTTTCATTATATTCAGATTATTCTTCCTTATTTTATATGTAATTTGTTCCGTAATATTACTGTGAGGGAAAAAATTTGCATTCGAATAATTATTATTAATAATATAAACAAGTGCAGAATTTGAGTGTTTTTTGACAAAAAAGTTCTTTTCGATTTAGTACTTGTACTTGACTAACTTAAGACAGTTTGAATACTAAGCATGATTAAACAATAAATTTTATTATTCTTATAAACAAAATTTATAACAAATGCAAAATTGGGACATTTTGGAGCCTAAACAAAATTTTTTTCAATGTTGATATGTTAAATTAAATTCATTAAAGTAATTTACCACTAATTATGTGCAGTTCATAAATTTTCCTGTTATTATAAAAAAACATTTCCTTAACAAATGCAGAATTTGGGTGTTTTTAGCCAAGTAGATTAGTGCTTTAATTAAACATTCCAATATTGGAAAAAATCTTTTTTTAGGCTCAAAAATGTCCCAATTCTGTATGTCATAAAATTTGTTTATAACAATAATAAATTTATTGTTTAATCATGCCTAGTATTCAAACTGTCTTGAGTCAGCTAAGTAGAAGTACTAAATCGAAAAAAACGAATTTTTTCGTCAAAAAGCACCCAAATTCTGAATTTGATAATAAAATTTGTTCATATTATTCATAATAATTATTCGAATACAAATTTTTTCCATCACGGTAATATTATGAAACAAATTACTGATAAAATAAGAAAGAATAATCTGAATATAATGAAAATTATAAAAAATCAACTTTTAACAAACAATTTGTTCGTAAACAAATTTTTAATTGAGTGTACAATATCCAATTAACTTCAAGTAATGTTGCTCTATAAAATTCAGGCAATTGCAGAAATTTTTGCATCATTGACAAGAAGCTAAAAGGCAGAATTGGAAAAATAGTCATTTTTTAAAAATATTTGTTTAGTTATAAAAAAATGAAGACTTTTTTTCAAAGCAGGCTTCGACAATTTGACGTCCTCCAATTTCTTATTTTTTAATTTATCGCCGAATTTCACGCGTTAATATTTAGTCAATTAACTTAGTTTTAAATCTTCGCGCCACGAATCGGTATCTTACCGCGCCGATGCGAGACCGATCAACCGGTATCGGTCAGTTCGCTTCTCGCGAGGCGGCACTGCAATACTCGCGAGTCCACTTGGTTGATGTGAGCTTGCAGTCCGGGAGCTTCTGACCAGTAGGTGGTAAGTAATGTAGGGAACCGTGCAGACATATTCTTATCCCGATTGCGGGCTCGTTAGATGGCGCAGCGAGTCTTTCCGCACTGCACGTGGCTCAGGGGCCATAGTTTGAATTGTCTCTCTTACTCTTTCGCCGTTTACCGAACGGTGTGAACTTTCGTAGTTGCACGTAGTTGTGATTTGTTGTGCTGAGTAAAAATGTTTAATTCGAGAGATAAACAAAAGTGTTCAGTTCGAAATTGTCGATCAACCTGCCGTGAAAAGTACCACCAATACCCGAAATGTGAAATTACCGGTTTGGAGTAGGTTCAGGCCCCGGTTAATCCGCATTTACTGGGCCTAACTTACAAAGAAGTGTTCGAGAGTCGGTTCGTTATTTGTTGTCATCATTTTTGACCTGATAACTATCGTTGCAGTTCACGGCTAAATTTACTTTAACTTTTAAAATTTGTTTGTATGTACTCTTACAGTGAACTTTTATTTGTAACTTACAGAACCAGAATGTACAGAACCAGAATGTAACTTACAGAACTTACAGAACTTTTATTTGTAAAAATTATTACAAGTTTCAAATAAAAGCTGTTTTAAAACATAACTCCATTATCTTTGGTTTTTTCTTAAAACACACTTTTATGAAAAAACCAATAGAAAAACAAACAGAAATACATAAATAATTATTCTAGTAATTATATCCCGTGATTCCTGGCGTTTCGGCTTTTCCTATGGTCTCCCTACTCCTCGCTCCCGCGTCGCCTCTGGATTCCAGCATTGTGACGCAGCCACTTACTGTTCGGCCAACCCATCGTTCACACGTCTAACTGAAGAAAAAAAAAAAAAAAAAAAGGGGTTGGGGATGAGGGGGCCCAAACCATCACACCCTCTTTTGGGCTCCAA